>SJXO01005207.1:113077-139182 GCA_006408615.1 Connochaetes taurinus | reverse complement strand
CTCTATCTATCAGATCTAAGCCCTTAAATCTATTTCTCACTTCCACTGTATAATCATAAGGGATTTGATTTAGATCATATCTGAATAGTCTAGCAGTTTTCTCTGCTCTCTTCAATTTCAGTCTGAATTTGATAATAAGGAGTTCATGATCTGAGCCACAGTCAGCTCCTGGTCTTGTGTGTTTTTTTGACTGTATAGAGTTTCTCCATCTTTTGCTGTGGAGAATATAATCAATCTGATTTTGGTGTTGACCATCTGGTGATGTCCATGTGTAGAGTCTTCTCTTGTGTTGTTGGAAGAGGGTGTTTGCTATGACCAGTGCATTTTCTTGGCAAAACTCTATTAGTATTTGCCCTGCTTCCTTCCACATTCCAAGGCCAAGTTTTCCTGTTACTTCATGTGTTTCTTGACTTCCTACTTTTCCATTCCAGTCTCCTATAATGAAAATGACATCTTTTTTTGGTGTTAGTTCTAAAAGGTCTTGTAAGTCTTCATAGAACCGTTCACCTTCAGCTTCTTCAGCATTACTGTTTGGGGCATAGATTTGGATTACTGTGATATTGAATGGTTTGCCTTGGAAACGAACAGAGATCATTCTGTCTTTTTTGAGATTGCATCTAAGTACTGCATTTCGGACACTTTTGTTGACCATGATGACTACTCCATTTCTTCTGAGGGTTTCCTGCCTGCAGCAATAGATATAATGGTCATCTGAGTTAAATTCACACATTCCAGTCCATTTTAGTTCGCTGATTCCTAGAATGTCGATGTTCACTCTTGCCATCTCCTGTGTGACCACTTCCAATTTGCTTTGATTCATAGACCTGACATTCCAGGTTCTTATGCAATATTGCTCTTACTGCATCGGAACTTGCTTCTATCACCAGTCACATCCACAGCTGGGTATTGTTTTTGCTTTGGTTCCATCCCTTCATTCTTTCTGGAGTTATTTCTCCACTGACCTCCTGTAGCATATTGGGCACCTACTTACTTGGGGAGTACCTCTTTCTGTATCCTACCATTTTGCCTTTTCATACTGTTCATGGGGTTCTCAAGGCAAGAATACTGAAGTGGTTTGCCACTCCCTTCTCCAGTGGACCACATTCTGTCAGCTGTCTCCAAGAAAGTGTTCTAGTTTCCTTCTTTTACAAGTGGTTGAACAGTTTTCCCAGCACCATTTGTTAAAGAGATTGTCTTTACTCCATTGTATATTCTTGCCTCCTTTGTCAAAGATAAGGTGTCCATAGGTGTGTGGATTTATCTCTGGGCTTTCTATTTTGTTCCATTGACCTATATGTCTGTCTTTGTGTCAATACCATACTGTCTTGATGACTTTATCTCTCTCTTATCCCATCTCTAGAAAGGGATCTGCTCCAGCAGCGGGAGAAGCTTCTCCATCTCAGAGATCTGGGTCAAGTTGGAGGACTCTTCCTCTGATAATAATCTCAAAGGCAGTGACCCTAAGATGGAGGTAGGCCATGATTTGACTTGTCTTTCCAACACTCGACAGTTACACTTCATAGTGTTCTCCCATCTCATTCTCGGACAGCATCAGCTACATCTTGGGGATCTTCAAATTCAACAAAAGCAAAGCCGGGAGGGTTCCAAGCAACCCAGACCCTTCAGAGTGGACCATAATTGTCAAAAGCTCGCTCCAATTCAGACTTGTTACCCTTATTTCCAGAATTACCTACATAAATTTTATAGTCCAATGGACAGGAATCATGACACATTTAGAGATCTTAGGTTAGAAATGTGGAGCTACAACCTAGACTAACTTTTCCTAGTTTGTTCCCTTCCACCTAGCATTCCGGGATGCTCTTGCACACCCAACATCCACGAAATGGCAAACCAACTCCTCCTTGCCCTTATTTATATGTTATACATACTGGAATCACATGATCTGATGGGCTCACCCAATGAGAGGTGGAGGAGGTCGAGACATAATGGCTACAAACGCTGTGAAAACTGAGGTTGCTAGGAGCATTCTCTGGTCATACCTCCTTGCCTGTGGAGACGGGTGGTGTCAGGCTTCTGGTTAGACCTTCTGTTAGGCCCAGAGCTCCCTCAGGTTTAATCCCCACTTGATGACATCCAAGTTCGGAAATCTTTTTAAATTAACTGCTTCAACTGTTTTATATGAGCTTACAGATGGAGGAAGGGAGAAATGGGAATGATCATATTTAAAAAATGAGTTAGAGCCAGGGAAGTAGTTTTTGATGAAAAACGTCAGGGAAAAGAGGGCTATTTTAATTCTTAAGTCACCCCCTCCACAAGACACACATATAAGAAAAACAAAAAGAGAGAGAGAAAAGAGAGCTGTGCATGGTTAATTTACTTCATCAGTACAAGCTGAAGTGTAAGCACAGCACAAGTTGAAGTGCACTGTTTTCCAAGAAGCTCTGTGACAAGATGTTGAAATGGAACATGCACTAATGGTAGAAAGCAAATGTCAGGGTCATTCAACTGTGCTGCCTTCTCAGCAGGTGGCAGACCAAGAAAGAGCACTTGGGTCCAGTGTTGCTGACAGTGACAGAGGAGACCCAGTTTATTGCTATTTATTGTGTAGGCAGTAACAATGATGCTGATGATTCACTCATGCTGTATGGACAGAGAGTGGGCTTAGGGAAAGGAGAGGTGGTGTGTTGTGTGTGTGTTTTCCATAAAGACAATACTGCCCCCACACACTGAATTAATATAGATATGTTTTACTTTTCTCCAAACATAAAGGCAGTTTGGTTCCTCCTTTACCTTTCTCCCACAGACAGACAAATAGACAAACAAAAACTGCAACAATCCCCACTCCAGTACATACAAAATGAGTAACTATATTTGGACTTGTGCCTTTCAAGTTTTCTCACAAATTGATGGCTCAAAAAGATGAGTTCTCACTGTGAGGCTGCAGAGAGATGCGGTCTTGAATTCCTAATGAGAAAATGCTGCAGTCTTCTTTCAGGCAAAACTTGCCTTGTATGCAGAATGAGGATCAGCAGCCATTTCTTGTTCAAGTTCCCTACAGAAAGCAATTGAAAGTGAGGGAAGAGGAGCAATCAGTGTTAAGGGGTTTAGAAAGCAATTAACTCTTTCAGGTCCCAGAAACCTTAAAGCCTAATGTCTGATAATAATAGCTCTTTTGCTGTTGGCTTCTGGGCACAAAAGCCTTTCTGTGTCCCCCACTTCTTATTTTCAAGAAATAGGCTTCATTCAGCCCATATGACCTTCCCTAAATCTCAAAGGGTGGGTTCAAACAGTTGCTAATCATGGAAGGGTGGGGATGGGTAACAAGAGAGGAGCAGTAAATAAACAATAGTGCAACCTTGGGGCAGGGTCCTGGTTCCCTCTCAAGGGATACACATAATAATATCTTTGAGTTATTTTGCAGATACTGAAACTGTGTGGTGCCTGCAAACACAGACCCCAGACCAGTTGGAACCAGGTTGATAATGGTATTAATTACCATGCCACCAAGCAATCAGAAGAATATCCATGAGCTGATCATGCCCTCCTCTTTGAACTATTAGTATAAAGCTCCTCACTAGTCCCTCCAGGTCAAAACACAGTTTAGAGGGCACTAGATCACTTTGGCCCCCTTTGCCTGGAAAAGCAATAAAGCTATTCTTTTCTATTTCACCTTAAACTGTCTCCAAGATTCAATTTAGTAGTGGTATACAGGGGCCAAATTCAGCTACATTTTTGGTGTACTTACCAAGTGTCAGGCACTTTTGTAAGTGTTCATCATAGATAATTTCTTTTAATCATCATAACTGTTAAGTGAGTTTTTTAATTGAGAACCAAATTTAGGGAATCTGATTCTAGAGCTCCAAGTCTAAAGCCCTGTGAGGACTGCCAGATAGATAAACTATGGGCTCTAACAGCTCTAGATTAAAATGTAGTTTCTGTCAATCACCAACCTTATTGCTTTAGGCAGATGACCATATTTAGCTGCGTTTCCTCATCTGTAAAATAGGGAAAAACAATACCTGGATTACAGAATTGTCTAAGGCTTATATGAAATATCTCACACTTAAGCATTTTGCAGTGTCTAACCCAGAGTAATTCCTCTCTATATGGTAGCAATTATTACAAGCAACTGATGCTCCATTATATATTTATTATATACATCCTTAATAACTTCTGCAGAAGGAATGGTGATAAGGTTATATAGGTAGGCAATGGCCAAATCAGAAAGGATCTGGTCCATTTTGTTCCCCAAAAGAGATTATAAATATATCTTCATTTTAAAAATATAATTCTGCAGCACAGTAAATGGTGAGTAACCTTTGAGGCCAAGAAAATCAGTTAGGATACTACAATAATAGTCCAGGGGAGAAATAGGAACTTAAGAGAGTAGTAGTATAACAGAGATAAGAAAATAGATATGAAATATTTTAACTAAATCATATTAAAATGACCTAAGGATTGCTTGGATATGTGGGGTGGGACTAACAAAGGGATAAGTGAGGTGGAACTAGCAGAAACATCACCCAGATTTCTGACTTGGTAGTCTGATGGTGGGATAATTGTTTTCATTGACTGAAATAGGAAACAAAGGATTAAAAGTAGGTGTGTAAAGGAATCACTTTACTTGGATAAAGGTGAGCTATATTTTAGATGTGTTGAAATAGAGTTATCTGTGGGATAATTGAAAATATATGGGTTGTTACTTTGGAAAAACTATGACTGGAGACATAGATTTGGGGTGTCAACACACAGGTTGAAATATTAAATGTGATTGGAATCAAACTAAAGACCATATTTTAAGACAGGTAGGCTGAGGGCAAAATTCTTGGATACACCAATATGTATGAGGTAGGTAGGGAGAGGAAGAAAAGTGTCAAAAATTCAAGGAAGAGCAATCAGGAAGGCCAGAGAAATAATAAAGGGCAAAAATGTATAAATCACTGGAGTGTGTATGATGGTCAGAACGTCTCAGAGGATCAAATGTTAAAGAGACCAAACAAGTTTAGAATTGCATGGTGGTCGTGGGATCTAAGAGCATGGCCATGCTGCCCATCTCCTGGAGGCCTCTTTAGATCCAGTCTTCACCCTTCTTCAATATATTGTGCTCTATGCCTGGGCAGTTGATATGTATGAACTTCATCAACAGACTTTGAATTAGGCTCAAATGTTGAGGAGTTTTGGAGATATGTGTGAAAGAGAAGAGTGAGGTTTGGGTATTTATTCACCTTTCTATAGTTACTAAACCCAACTTGGTCAGCTCGCCTGGGCATGCAGTAAAATCTTCTGACAGCAGGTTGTGGAGGAAGAAATTGCAGCATTTATTACAAGGTGCCAAGCAAAGTGTCTATCTCTTTTCTGCTGAAGTCCTGACTGATACTTGGAGATGATTGGAAGAGTTTCAGTGTAGAAGTGGGGACAAAAGTGTAACCAAGCAGGACCCTATGGAGCCTTCCATGTCAGGCCTTTCTCCCACATCCTCTGCTTTAGCTCCTTTCTGAAGTACATAGATAAAGGTATCTGATGCACATTTTCTCAGCTCTTTTACAGATATTAACATTCCCACTAAATGGGAACTATTAACTAGTTGACGACTGAATACATAACCTCCTGGAGCCTAAAAATTGATGATGTTAACCCCTGTGACACCACTCTGTTACTTCACCATCAACCAATCAGAGAATTGTGCAGGTGCTGATCACATACCCTGTGACCTTCCTCCCTCACCTAGCTTTTAACAATGCTTTGCTAAAACCCTTCAGGAAGTTCAGTCTTTTTGAGCATGAGCCATATCTTCTTGCATGGTCCTGCAATAAACCTTTCTCTACTCTAAACTCCAATGTTTCAGTTTGCTTGGCTTCACTGCATCAGGCACACTGACTCAGGCACACTGACTCAGGCACACTCATGGTTGCTAACAAAAGCTATACTAGATGGAAATGTGGAACAAATGGAAGATGAGGGAATGGAAATAGTACAGAAAACCCTTTTAAGGTTAATAGTTAAAGTGAAAAGAGGGGCTAGTAGCTGGAACAGGCCACAGAGGGAGCAAGGGCTTAATATTTTAAATATGTGGGAGGTTTTAAAGTATTTATAGGCCAAAGTGAGCCAGCCAGAAAAGAGATGCTACATTGAAGATGTAGTAGAGGGGAAAACTAGAGTTAGAGTAAGATTTCAGAGGAGACAATAAAGGGTGTATTCTAGAGCACAGGCAGAAACACTCATCTTGGAAAGAAAGAGACTGAACTGATAGAAATAAGGTTATATATAGATAGAGATAAGTTTGCAAGTTGGGGACAGAAAATTGCAGCAGTTTTGCCTGAAGACATCTATTCTCAGAGATGAATAGGGAATTGTGAAGATTTCTATTCTCCTCTGAGATGAGTAGATAATTGTGAAGAATCAGTGATGTTGGAAACAGAAGAAAGATCTTCCTAGGGACACTTGAAAAAATTACCATGCTCTTCTGAGAACTCAACTGTGGTTGGAATCAATAAACTTGTGGTCATACTGATATTCCAAATTATGGGGAAATGGTCAATCTCAGTGACTTAAGGTGGGAATGAAGGAGTTAATAAGTTGGCTGATCCAGCTTTTGGAATTTTACAGGTCAATATCAGTGTGAGGAAGTGGAAGATACTAAGAGAAGAGTTGAAGAGATGGTTCATAGGGTGATTTGAATAAGGAGGAAAATGAGATTAGAAGTACACAGATAACTTGTGGAAAATGGAAAAAGAATGAAGGAGCTGAAAGAGTGTGAAGGAAAAATGTTGCCCACTGTATCAGCAAACAAAGGATGATTCAACCATCAATCCATCAGTCACTTCTGCCTCAACCACTGAGCCCTGAGGGAACTCAGAATGGTGACAAATGGGTTGTTTGCTTATAGTTATACTTTGTTGTTTTCTGCATATTCTTTACAAACTGTTATTTATCAACTCATGTATTTTTACTATTTTCTACCTGGATAAATACTTATATGATGCTATGAATATGATTTTTTATCAAATTCATAACTATTTATAAAAACTTAAACCCTCAGCCACTGCAGCCACCCCCAATGGTGCAATCCCAGAAGACTCAGAATGGAATAGGACAGGACACTGGCTCCACATAACTAAGGTATATATCAAAAGAATGCTTTCTATAAGCCCAGATTCTTGCATCCTCCCATACATGAAAAATCAATAAATTCAATAACTTGAGATATTTGGTTTCCTTTGATTAATAGCAATCTTTTGATGTTCTGACTTCTTAACTTTTCTTGCAAAACTCCTATATATCTTGGCTTCTCATTTACTTCTTCATAGCAATCCCTCAGAGCAATATGAGAAACCGTATTCTGGGCTTCAGTTCAGTTCAGTCACTCAGTCGTGCCTGACTCTTTGCGACCCCATGAATCACAGCACGCCAGGCCTCCCTGTCCATCACGAACTCCCAGAGTTCACTCAGACTCATGTCCATTGAGTCGGTGATGCCATCCAGCCATCTTATCCTCTGTCATCCCCTTTTCCTCCTGTCCCCAATCCCTGCCAGCATCAGAGATTTTTTCAGTGAGTCACCTCTTCGCATGAAGTGGCCAAAGTACTGGAGTTTCAGCTTAAGCATCATTCCTTCCAAAGAAATCCCAGGGCTGATCTCTTTCAGAATGGATTGGTTGGATGTGTTTGCAGTCCAAGTGACTCTCAAGAGTCTTCTCCAACACCACAGTTCAAAAGCATCAATTCTTCAGCGTTCAGCTTTTTTCACAGTCTGACTCTCACATACATACATGACCACTGGGGAAAAAAAAAAACAAAAACATAGCCTTGACTAGATGGACCTTTGTTGGCAAAGTAATGTCTCTGCTTTTCAATATGCTATCTAGGTTGCTCATAACTTTTCTTCCAAGGAGTAAGCCTCTTTTAATTTCATGGCTGCAGTCACCATCTGGAGTGATTTTGGAGCCCGAAAAAATAAAGTCTGACACTGTTTCCCCATCCATTTCCCATGAAGTGATGCCATGATCTTCGTTTTCTGAATGTTGAGCTTTAAGCCAACTTTTTCACTCTCCTCTTTCACTTTCATCAAGAGGCTTTTTAGTTCCTCTTCACTTTCTGCCATAAGGGTGGTGTCATCTGCATATCTGAGGTTATTGATATTTCTCCTGGCAATCTTGATTCCAGCTTGTGTTTCTTCCAGTCCAGCGTTTCTCATGATGTACTCTGCATATAAGTTAAATAAGCAGGGTGACAATATACAGCCTTGACGTACTCCTTTTCCTATTTGGAACCAGTCTGTTGTCCCATGTCCAGTTCTAACTGTTGCTTCCTGACCTGCATATAGTTTCTCAAGAAGCAGGTCAGGTGGTCAGGTATTCCCATCTCTTTCAGAATTTTCCACAGTTTATTGTGACCCACACAGTCAAAGGCTTTGGCATAGTCAATAAAGCAGAAATAGATGTTTTCCTGGAACTCTCTTGCTTTTTCAATGATCCAGCGGCTGTTGGCACTTTCATCTCTGGACCCTCTGCCTTTTCCAAAACCAGCTTGAACATTTGGAAGTTGTTCCAGATTGCTGAAGCCTGGCTTGGAGAATTTTGAGCAATTACTTTAACTAGCGTGTGAGATGAGTGCAATTTTGCATTAGTTTGAGCATTCTTTGGCATTGCCTTTCTTTGCGACTGGAATGAAAACTGACCTTTTCCAGTCCTGTGGCCACTGCTGAGTTTTCCAAATTTGCTGGCAAATTAAGTGTAGCACTTTCACAGCATCACCTATCAGGATTTGAAATAGCTCAATTGGAGTGCCATCACCTCCACTAGCTTTGTTCGTAGTGATGCTTTCTAAGGCCCACTTGACTTCACATTCCAGGATGTCTGGCTCTAAGTGAGCAATCACACCATCGTGATTATCTTGGTCATGAAGATCTTTTTTGTACAGTTCTTCTGTGTATTCTTGCCACCTCTTCTTAATATCTTCTTCTTCTGTTAGTCCATACCATTTCTATCCTTTATCGAGCCCATCTTTGCATAAAATGTTCCCTTGGTATCTCTAATTTTCTTGAAGAGATCTCTAGTCTTTCCCATTCCTTTGTTTTCCTCTATTTCTTTGCACTGATCACTGAGGAAGGCTTTATCTCTTCTTGCCTTTCTTTGGAACTTTGCATTCTGATGCTTTTATCTTTCCTTTTCTCCTTTGCTTTTCAGTTCCCTTCTTTTCACAGCTATTGTAAGGCCTCCCCAGACAGCCATTTTGCTTTTTTGCATCTCTTTTCCATGAGGATGGTCTTGATCCCTGTCTCCTGTACAATGTCACTAACCTCATTCCATAGTTCATCAGGCACTCTGTCAGATCTAGTCCCTTAAGTCTATTTCTCACTTCCACTGTACAATCATAAGGGATTTGATTTAGGTCATACTTGAATGGTCTAGTGGTTTTTCCTACTTTCTTCAATTTAAGTCTGAATTTGGCAATAAAGAGCTCATGATCTGAGCCACAGTCAGCTCCTGGTCTTGTTTTTTTTTGACTGTATAGAGCTTCTCCATATTTGGCTGCAAAGAATATAATCAATCTGATTTCGGTGTTGACCATCTGGTGATGTCCATGTGTAGAGTCTTCTCTTGTGTTGTTGGAAGAGGGTTTTTGCTATGACCAGTGTGTTCTCTTGGCAAAATTCTATTAGCCTTTGCCCTGCTTCATTCTGTATTCCAAGGCCAAATTTGCCTGTTATTCCATGTGTTTCTTGACTTCCTACATTTGCATTCCAGTCCCCTATAACGAAAAGGACATTTTTGGGGGTGTTAGTTCTAAAAGGTCTTGTAGGTCTTCATAGAACCATTCAACTTCAGCTTCTTCAGCGTTACTGGTTGGAGCATAGTCTTGGATTACTGTGAGATTGAATCGTTTGCCTTGGAAATGAACAGAGATTATTCTGTCGTTTTTAAGATTGCATCCAAGTACTGCATTTCGGACTCTTTTGTTGACCATGATGGCTACTCCATTTCTTCTAAGGGATTCCTGCCCACAGCAGTAGATATAACGGTCATCTGAGTTAAATTCACCCATTCCCGTCCATTTTAGTTTGCTGATTCCTAGAATGTCGATGATCACTCTTGCCATCTCTTGTTTGACCACTTCTAATGTGCCCTGATTCATGGTCATTTTGCCTTTTCATACACTTCATGGGGTTCTCAAGGCAAGAATAGTGAAGTGGTTTGCCATTCCCTTCTCCATTGAACCACATTCTGTCAGACTTCTCCACCATGACCCGCCCATCTTGGGTGGCCCCACAGGGCATGGCTTAGTTTCATTGAGTTAGACAATGCTGTGGTCCTAGTGTGATTAGATTGACTAGTTTTCTGTGACTGTGGTTTCAGTGTGTCTGCCCTCTGATGCCCTCTTGCAACACCTACTGTGTTACTTGGGTTTCTCTTACCTTGGACGAAGGGTATCTCCTCACTGCCACCTCTCCTGACCTTGAACGTGGAGTAGCTCTTCTAGGCCCTCCTGTGCCCGCACAGCCACCACTCCTTGAATGTGGAGTTGCTCCTCCTGGCAGCTGCCCCTGACCTCAGACCCCATGCCCAAGGGGCGGCAGCCAAGAGGAGATACCCCATGTCCGAGGTTAAGGGCAGCGCCCGAGAGTGCCTGGCTGCAATGGCGCAGGAATGGCTGAAAGGACCTGCCCCTCGTCCAAGGTCTGAAGCGGTGGCCGAAAGTGCCAGGCTGCGAGAGCACAGGAGCAGCCGAGAGTCTTGTCTTTACTATAGCCCAAACTGGTTAGCCTAACATCCACACATTACTTTCATATTAACATTCCCTTTTCCACCCCGCTACAAAAGTACTTAAGGCTTTCCTTCAGAACTTTATTAAACTAAGGATGATGTGACTTATTTAAATAATCTGGTCCAAACTTATACCATTTGTCAAATGACAAGTCCTAATTCTAACATCCTCCCCCTCCTTTCCCCACCCACCAAATTCACAGACATCTTCCCACAAAAAGCTGGCAGGTAGATTTCACCCACATGCCACCCATAAAAAGGGTTACATTTCTTATAGTCTTTGTAGATACATTTTCTAGACAGATTGAAGTTTTTCTGGCTACTAATAGAGGAGCCCCTACTGTGGCTCAGCTTATTCTTACTGAAATCCTCACAAGGTTTGCAATACCTTCCTCCCTCCAGTCTGACAATGGGGCCAAATTCACATCCCAAATCACCCAAAATATTGCACAAGGGCTTCAAGTTCCTTGGAGGTTTTACATTCCTTATCATACCTGGTCTTCCAGTAAGGTTGAAAAAGCCAAACGAGTCCTAAAAGAAACTCTGACCAAATTAACAATTGAACTTCATCAAGACTGAACTAAACTTCTCCCTTTAGCCCTCTTAAAGGTCCGAGGTTTACCAAAACATCCCCTTAAATATCAGTCCATTTGAGGCCATGTATGAGAGGCCCATAATATCTTTGAGTCTTCCCCTCTCCCAAGATAGCCCCAAACTGCCTTCCCACCTTCCTTTTCCTTTACTTGCCCAGATACAAGGTGCCCTTTGGCAACAAGTAGATAACTTACTCCCTCGACCACACCCCAATCTTCCATACTTATCCCTTTAAATAGGAGACAAAGTTTATATGACAGTTCAGTCCCACTCAGATCTAACCCCAAAATGACAAAGACCCTACACAGTAATTCTGCTGACCACTACTGCTACAATATTAAAAGAAATCACCCCTTGGGTACACATCACCCAGTTAAAAAAGGTTATACAGCCCAATGATAAGAATGCTTGCCAGACTAATACTTATAAAGTTTCTCACACAGGCCCTACAACTCTAAAGTTCTCACAGTTTCCACTGGCCTCAACTGGCAATGGATTAGCCTGTTGGTTTCATGGGTACAATTATTCCTGGAACAACTTCTAACAGATATCTGGGTCTTGAGTCCTCAAAGATCCATGCTCAAACACATTGAAGATTACATCTCCACCCTGTGACTACAGAAAACCTTTCACAACTTTTACCCCTTCTTGGACCATTCATTTTTATCATCCTCCTACTCACCTTTGGCCCTTTTTTGTTTAATCTTTTCCAGAGATTCCTCCAAGACCGAATGTGAGCCAGTTCCCAAGACCAAGTCAAGCCTGTTCTTTTGCTTGAGACTCTGAAGGCAAAAAAAAAAAAAAAAAATCAACACTATGGGCCTTAGACCTCCTTCCTCCCAGACCACAAATCCCTGACCCTCATTTATCAGCAGGAAGAAGCCCTGAACATTAGCGGCGCCCACCTCTCTTTCTCTTTTTCTATATATTCCTTAGGGTCTGGAATGAAAGAAAGTTACATGGCTCAAAATAGCCTGGAGTTAAAACTCCCCTCCAGGTCCTCCCCATCATTCTATGCAAACAAAAAACTCTCTCACCCGAAGAAATAAATGGACATTAGGTTGATTACACCCAGCTCCCAGCTGGTCCAGCCTCTGGTCGATCTCAAAAATCCCTTGCCCCAGCCGTTTAAGAGATAACTACTCCAAACAACCTTGGAGAAGAACAGGTCCCCTTAAGACAGTAACTTTCTACATACATGCCTATATATACTTACTCATTTTTTAGGTTAGTGCAGCAGCTCACTAATCTGACTCCTGCCCCTTCTTGCCTCATTAAAGGTGATCTGTTCCTATAAAGTGCCTGTTTCATTCTTTTCCTAAACCTCACATTCTCTAACTCCCTTACCTTACATATTATATTTATATATTTAGGATTTAGTCAAAATGTCATGTGCCTAAGCATTTGAACATCTAAATACTAAATTAGGTATTTATTTTTAAGAGAAAGGTAAAGAGTCAACGACCTTCTGGTGGGAAGGAAGTCAGGCTCAGGTGGTAAAGCGTCTGCCTACAATGTGGGAGACCCAGGTTCAATCCCTGGGTTGGGAGAATCGCCTGGACAAAGCAGTGGCACCCCACTCCAGTACTCTTGCCTGGAAAATCTCATGGATGGAGAAGCCTGGTAGGCTACAGTCCGTGGGGTCGTGAAGAGTCGGACACGACTGAGCGACTTCACTTTCACTTTTCACTTTCATGCATAAAGTATATCCTTAAAGTATGTCATTTCTAACCAATCAGTTTAAAGATCACAATGTTTAACTTAATCTCTTTATGGTTTCCCTTGATCCTGGGACTAAGTCACCACACTTTTTCACGCCCCCTGACCATTTTACAATGGACCAGCTGTATGGGCTAAAGATTAAAGATCACCAGTCATTTTTCCTTCAGGCATATGGGACAGAAGTTAATTACTGCCCTTCCTTGATCGAATGCTGATAGTTTATCAGACCAAGAACACGTTCCAGGAATTCAAGACAAAGGGTATCAGTTCATTTCAGTTCAGTCACTCAGTCCTGTCCAACTCTTTGCAACCTCGTGAACAGCAGCATGACGGGCCTTCTGGCCATAACCAACTCCCAGAGTTCACCCAAACCCATGTCCATTGATTTGGTGACACTATTCAAACATCTCATCCTCTGTCGTCCCCTTCTCCTCCTGCCCCCAATTTTCCCCAGCATAAGGGTCTTTTCAAATGAATCAGCTCTTTGCATCAGGTGGCCAAAGTATTGGAGTTTCAGCTTCAACATCAGTCCTTCCAATGAACACTCGGGGCTGATCTCCTTTAGGATGGACCATTGGATCAGCAAATTTGGAAAACTCAGCAGTGGCCACAGGACTGGAAAAGGTCAGTTTTCATTTCAATTCCAAAGAAAGGCAATGCCAAAGAATGTTCAAACTACT
The DNA here is from genome assembly GCA_006408615.1 of Connochaetes taurinus. Taxonomy (NCBI): domain Eukaryota; kingdom Metazoa; phylum Chordata; class Mammalia; order Artiodactyla; family Bovidae; genus Connochaetes; species Connochaetes taurinus. The sequence continues at coordinate 125,463 of SJXO01005207.1, read as the reverse complement.
GCACAATTGCACTCATCTCACATGCTAGTAAAGTAATGCTCAAAATTCTCCAAGCCAGGCTTCAGCAATACATGAACCATGAACTCCTTGATGTTCAAGCTGGTTTTAGAAAAGGCAGAGGAACCAGAGATCAAATTGCCAACATTTGCTGGATCATGGAAAAAGCAAGAGAGTTCCAGAAAAACATCTATTTCTGCTTTATTGACTATGTCAAAGCCTTTGACTGTGTGGATCACAATAAACTGTGGAAAATTCTGAAAGAAATGGGAATACCAGACCACCTAACCTGCCTCTTGAGAAACCTGTATGCAGGTCAAGAAGCAACAGTTAGAAGTAGACATGGAACAACAGATTGGTTCCAAATAGGAAAAGGAGTATGTCAAGGCTGTATATTGTCACCCTGCTTATTTAACTTATATGCAGAGTACATCATGAGAAACGCTGGACTGGAAGAAACACAAGCTGGAATCAAGATTGCCAGGAGAAATATCAATAACCTCAGATATGCAGATGACACCACCCTTATGGCAGAAAGTGAAGAGGAACTAAAAAGCCTCTTGATGAAAGTGAAAGAGGAGAGTGAAAAAGTTGGCTTAAAGCTCAACATTCAGAAAACGAAGATCATGGCCTCTGGTCCCATCACTTCATGGGAAATAGACGGAGAAACAGTGGAAACAACAGTGTCAGACTTTATCTTTTTGGGCTCCAAAATCACTGCAGATGGTGACTGCAGCTATGAAATTAAAAGACGCTTACTCCTTGGAAGAAAAGTTATGACCAACTTAGATAGCATATTCAAAAGCAGAGACATTACTTTGCCGACTAAGGTCTGTCTAGTCAAGGCTATGGTTTTTCCAGTAGTCATGTATGGATGTGAGTGTTGGACTGTGAAGAAGGCTGAGCACTGAAGAATTGATGCTTTTGAACTGTGGTGTTGGAGGAGGCTCTTGAGAGTCCCTTGGACTGCAAGGAGATCCAACCAGTCTATTCTGAAGGAGATCAACCCTGGAATTTCTTTGGAAGGAATGATGCTAAAGCTGAAGCTCCAGTACTTTGGCCACCTCATGCGAAGAGTTGACTCATTGGAAAAGACTCTGATGTTGGGAGGGATTGAGGGCAGGAGGAGAAGGGGACGACCGAGGATGAGACGGCTGGATGACATCCCGGACTCGATAGACGTGAGTCTGATTGAACCTTTTTCCAGCCCTTCACTTTCAGTCTTTATGTGTCCCTTGTTTTGAGGTGGGTCTCCTGTAGGCAGCATATATAGGTATCTTGTTTTTGTATACATTCAGCCAGTCTTTGCCTTTTGGTTGGGGCATTCAACTCATTTATGTTTCAGGTAATTATTGATAAGTATGATCCCTTTGCCATTTACTTTATTGTTTTGGGTTCGGGTTTATACACCCTTTTTGTGTTTCCTGTCTAGAGAAAATCCTTTAGCATTTGTTGGAGAGTTGGTTTGGTGGTGCTGAATTATGTCAGCTTTCGCTTGTCTGTAAAGCTTTTGATTTCTCCTTCATATTTGAATGAGATCCTTGCTGGGTACAGTAATCTGGGCTGCAGGTTATTTTCTTTCATCACTTTAAGTATGTCTTGCCATTCCCTCCTGGCCTGAAGAGTTTCTATTGAAAGATCAGCTGTCATCCTTATGGGAATCCCCTTGTGTGTTATTTGTTATTTTTCCCTTGCTGCTTTTAATATTTGTTCTTTGTGTTTGATCTTTGTTAATTTGATTAATATGCATCTTGGGGTGTTTCACCTTCGGTTTATCCTGTTTGGGACTCTCTGGATTTCTTGGACTAGGGTGACTATTTCCTTTCCCATTTTAGGGAAGTTTTCAACTACTATCTCCTCAAGTATTTTCTCATGGCTTTTCTTTTTTGTCTTCTTTTACTGGGACTCCTATGATTCGAATGTTGGGGCGTTTAACATTGTCCCAGAGGTTTCTGAGGTTATTCTCATTTCTTTTATTTATTGTTTTATTCTTCTCTGTTTCATTTATTTCTATCATTCTATCTTCTACCTCACTAATCCTATCTTCTGACTGTTGTTCTACTGTTGGTTCCCTCCAGAGTGTTTTTGATCTCATTTATTGCATTATTCCTTATATATTGACTCTTTTTTATTTCTTCTAGGTCCTTGTTAAACCTTTTTTGCATCTTCTTGATCCTTGTCTCCAGGCTATTTATCTGTCATTCCATTTTGTTTTCAAGATTTTGGATCATTTTCACTATCATTATTCAGAATTCTTTATCAGGTAAATTCCCTATCTCTTCCTCTTTTGTTTGGTTTGTTGGGTATTTATCCTGTTCCTTTACCTGCTGGGCAATTCTTTGCCTCTTCATCTTGTTTATATTGTTGAGTTTGGGGTGACCTTTCCGTATTCTGGCAATTTCTGCAGTTCTCTTTATTGTGGAGTTTCCTCACTCTGGGTGGGGTTGGAAGAGTGGCTTGTCAAGATTTCCTGGTTAGGGAAGCTTGTGTCATTGTTCTGGTGGGTGGAGCTGGATTTCTCTCTGGAGTGCACTGAAGTGTCCAGTAATGAGTTTTGAGATGTCAGTGTGTTTGGTGTGACTGGGTAGCCTGTATATTGAAGCTCAAGGCTATGTTCCTGTGTTGCCAGAGAATTTGTGTGGTATGTCTTGCTCTGGAGCTTGCTGGCCCTTGGGTGGTGCTTAGTTTCAGTGTAGGTATGAAGGCTTTTGATGAGCTCCTGTCAAATAATGTTCCTTGGAGTCTGGAGTTCTCTGGTGTTCTCAGGATTTGGACTTAAGCCTCCTGCCTCTGGTTTTTAGTCATATTATTACAGTAGCCTGAATAGTTTTTCATCTATACAGCACTGATGATAAACATCTAGGTCAATGATGAAAAGTTTCTCCATAGTGAGGGACACCTGCAGAGGTACACAGACTTACATGGAGAAGAGAAGAGGGAGGAGGGAGATAGAGGTGACCACCAGGAGAAGAGGGGGAATCAAAAGGGGAAAGAGCAAGCTAACCAGTAATCACTTCCGTATGTGCTCTTCACAGTCTGAATCCCTCAGAGATGTTTACAGAGTTACACAGCAAAGAGAAGAGGGAGGAAGGAGATAGAGGTGGCCAGGAGGATAAAAGAGGGAATCAAATGGAGAGAGACTGATCCATCCAATAATCAGTTCCTTAAGTGTTCTCCATAGCCAAGAACACACAAAGAGATTCACAGATATGGATAGAGAAGAGAAGGGGGAGGGAGGAGATAGAGGTGACTTTGTGGAGAAAAAGAAGAGTTCAAAGGTGGAAAGAGCAATCCAGCCAGTAATCTCATTCTCAGGTAAGAATGAGTACTGATTGAGTTCTCAAAGGTATAAAATTGATAACAAATACCAAAAAGCAAATATTAAAAATCTAGAGTAGAAATTTGATTCTCAAAAATACAATATTAAAGAAAAAACAAAGTCACAAAAATTATAAAATATGTATATATGAAGTTTGCTTTAAAAATAAGGTCTTTTTTCCAAAAGTAATAGTAGGTTATAAAAATGAAAATTAAAGAAGTAATAAAGGACTTCAAAAAATTAAAAAATGATAATAGTAAAAATATATCTAGGACTTTCTCCGGTGTTGTTGTGGATAGTGTGGGGTCAGTTCATTTTCAGATAATTCTTTGATCCGGCTTACATGTCTGAAGATATATAGGCTCATTCCTATGTAGTCGGTGCTATCTGCAGTATTTAGTCTATTGCACCTGTCACTTCCAAAGCAGTTCCCTCTGCTAATTTTATCTTCTTCTGTTTGCTGGCCTCTTCAGTATCTAATTTCCACCCTGACACAAAGGGGCGGTGGTGGTCACCTTTTTTAGGCTCACTTGTTCAGTCGTGCTGTGGGAGGGAGGAACACTGCAAACAAATATCACTGGCATCTGTGGGGAGTGCTCCCAGTGTCTCAGACACACTGGATTTGCCCCTGCTCATAGCGTGTGTGCTTTCTCAGTCTACACTGCTCAGGCTCTAGGTTGGTCTGCTGGGAACTCTCTGAGGCAGGCCCTGCGTTTTGTGCACTTCCCAGGTCTAAGCCACTCAGGTTCAGGTTCTCGGGTACTCCACAAAGGTGCACACTTGATTGGGCCTGTGTTTTGTGCCCTTTCCTGGTCTGAGCAGCTCAGGTGACCAGGTCCTTGGCAAACGCAATCACCCCTAGTTCGGGCTGTGACTTATTGCCTCCCCTGTCCCTACTGCTCAGTTTTCTGGGTATACACCCAGCACGCCTTCTCAAGTGTGCCATTTGTCTCTTCTGGGGAGTTGATCTCTGGCTGCAACAATCCCAGCAGATGTTGACCATCCAGAATCCCAAGGACTCTTGGTTAACAATGAAGCCGGCTTGAAGTTTGGTAGATGATACCTCTCTGGGGCTGCGATTGCCCCCTTGAGGCTCTGGCTGCCCTCATCTGGCTGTCTCAGGAGAGGGATGTGCCGGTCTGCAGCGGCTAGCTCTGCTCAGCCCTTTGTTCTGTGAGTGGGCCTGGTGGTGTCTTCAGTTCAGTTCAGTTCAGTCACTCAGTCGTGTCTGACTCGTTCGGACCCCATGAATCCCAACATGCCAGGCCTCCCTGTCCATCACCAACTCCCGGAGTTCATTCAGATTCACGTTCATCAGGTCGGTGATGCCATCCAGCCATCGCATCCTCTGTCGTCCCCTTATCCTCTTGCCCCCAATCCCTCCCAGCATCAGGGTCTTTTCCAATGAGTCAACTCTGCATGAGGTGGACAAAGTACTGGAGTTTCAGCTTTAGCATCATTCCTTCCAAAGAAACCCCAGGGTTGATCTCCTTCAGAATGGACTGGTTGGATCTCCTTGCAGTCCAAGGGACTCTCAAGAGTCTTCTCCAACACCACAGTACAAAAGCATCAATTCTTCAGCGCTCAGCCTTCTTCACAGTCCAACTCTCACATCCATACATGACCACAGGAAAAACCATAGCCTTGACTAGACGGATCTTACTCGGTAAAGTAATGTCTCTGCTTTTGAATATGCTGTCTAGGTTGGTCATAATTTTCCTTCCAAGGAGTAAGCATCTTTTAATTTCATGGCTGCAATCACCATCTGCAGTGATTTTGGAGACCCCAAAAATAAAGTCTGACACTGATTCCACTGTTTCTCCATCTATTTCCCATGAAGTGATGGGACCAGATGCCATGATCTTCATTTTCTGAATGTTGAGCTTTAAGCCCACTTTTTCACTCTCCTCTTTCACTTTCATCAAGAGTCTTTTTAGATCCTCTTCACTTTCTGCCATAAGGGTGGTGTCATCTGCATATCTGAGGTTATTGATATTTCTCCCAGCAATCTTGATTCCAGCTTGTGTTTCTTCCAGTCCAGCATTTCTCATGACGTACTCTGCATATAAATTAAATAAGCAGGGTGGCAATATACAGCCTTGATGTACTCCTTTTCCTATTTGGAACCAGTCTGTTGTTCCATGTCCAGTTCTGACTGTTGCTTCCTGACCTGCATACAGATTTCTCAAGAGGCAGGTTAGGTGGTCTGGTATTCCCATCTCTTTCAGAATTTTCCACAGTTTATTGTGATCCATACAGTCAAAGGCTTTGGCATAATCAATAAAACAGAAATAGATGTTTTTCTGGAATTCCCTTTTTTTTCCCATGACCCAGCAGATGTTGGCAATTTGATCTCTGGTTCCTCTGCCTTTTCTAAAATCAGCTTGATTATCAGGAAGTTCACGGTTCACGTACTGCTGAAGCCTGGCTTGGAGAATTTTGAGCATTACTTTACTAGCATGTGAGATGAGTGCAATTGTGCGGTAGTTTGAGCATTCTTTGGCATTGCCTTTCTTTGGGATTGGAATGAAAACTGACCTTTTCCAGTCCTGTGGCCACTGCTGAGTTTTCCAAATTTGCTGGCATATTGAGTGCAGCACTTTCACAGCATCATCTTTCAGGATTTGGAATAGCTCTACTGGAATTCCATCACCTCCACTAGCTTTGTTCATAGTGATGCTTTCTAAGGCCCACTTGACTTCACATTCCAGCATATCTGGCTCTAGATGCGTGATCACACCATCGTGATTATGTGGGTTGTGAAGATCTGTCTTGGACAGTTCTTCTGTGTATTCTTGCCACCTCTTCTTAATACCTTCTGGTTCTGTTAGGTCCATACCATTTCTGTCCTTTATCGACCCATCTTTGCATGAAATATTCCCTTGGTATCTCTAATTTTCTTGAAGAGATCTCTAGTCTTTCCCATTCTGTTGTTTTCCTCTATTTCTTTGCATTGATCACTGAAGAAGGCTTTCTTATCTCTTCTTGCTATTCTTTGGAGCTCTGCATTCAGATGCTTATATCTTTCCTTTTCTCCTTTGCTTTTCACTTCTCTTCTTTTCACAGCTATTTGTAAGGCCTCCCCAGACAGCCATTTTGCTCTTTTGCATTTCTTTTCCATGAGGATGGTCTTGATCCTTGTCTCCTGTACAATGTCACGAACCTCATTCCATAGTTCACCAGGCACTCTATCTATCAGATCTAGGCCCTTAAATCTATTTCTCACTTCCACTGTATAATCATAAGGGATTTGGTTTAGGTCATACCTGCATGGTCTAGCGGTTTTCCCTTCTTTCATCAATTTAAGTCTGAATTTGGTCATAAGGAGTTCATGATCTGAGCCACTGTCAGCTCCTGGTCTTGTTTTTGTGTGCTGTATAGAGCTTCTCCATCTTTGGCTGCAAAGAATATAATCAATCTGATTTTGGTGTTGACCATCTGCTGATGTCCATGTATAGAATCTTCTCTTGTGTTGTTGGAAGAGGGTATTTGCTATGACCAGTGCATTCTCTTGGCAAAACTCTATTAGTCTTTGCCCTGCTTCATTCCGCATTCCAAGGCCATATTTGCCTTTACTCCAGGTGTTTCTTGACTTCCTACTTTTGCATTCCAGTCTTAAGTTAGGGCTTTTCCTGGGATAGTTCTCCCACAGTCTGGGTTGCTATCTCTAGTTACTTCCCTTATATTGCCCTTGGGGCATTCAGGCCTGGTCTTTACCCTAAGCAATGCAGCCTCTGCCTCCCTGTCCAGCCCCTGCTTGCTAGTGGCAGATGCAAGCTTCTGCACTGCTTCTCTACTGGGAGTTGCCTTTAGGCATGTAATCTGTGAGGTTTAATTTTATTTATCTTTCCTCCAGGTTATGTTGCCCTCTGAGGTTCCAAGACTCACCATATATTTGCCACTGAGAATGTTTCTTTGTGTTTGGAAACTTCTGTCTTTTTTAATACTCCCTTCCCTGTGTGGAGCTCCATCCCTACCTCTTTTGTCTCTCTTTTTATCTTTTATATTTTTTCCTACCTCCTTTCGAAGACAATAGGCTGCCTTTCTGGGTGCCTGATGTTCTGTGCCAGCATTCAGAAGTTGTTTTTTTTTTTTTGGAATTTGCTCAGAATTCAAATGTTCCTTTGATGAATTTGTGGGGGAGAAGGTGATCTCCCCATCGTATTCCTTCACCATGCTAAATGCACCTTTTCAAATTATGATTTTCTCCATATATATGCCCAGGAGTGAAATTGCTGGATCATACGGTAGTTCAATTGTTAATTTTATGAAGAGCCCCCATACCATTCTCCATAGTAGCTGTGCCAATTTACATTCTCACCAACAGTGTAAGGGGATTCTCTTTTCTCAAAGCACTCTCCACCATTTGTTATCTATAGACTTTTTAATGATGTCCATTCAAACAAGTTTGAGATGATACCTTGTTGTAATTTTGATTTGCATTTCTCTAATAATTAGTGATGCTGAGCATCTTTACAAGTGCCTACTGGATACATGTATGTCTTTAGAGAAATGTTTATTTGGGTCTTCTGCCGATTTTTTTGGGTTATCTTGTTGTTCTTGTTTGGTTCTGTGAAGTGTTCGTTTATTGGAAATTAAGCCCTTGTCAGTCACATCATTTGCAAATATGTTGTACCCTAATAGTAGGTGATTAATAAATGTTTTGAAGGAACAAATTAAGGCTGGGAATTTCCATGCAAAAAATCTAATTCAACTGGTTTATTTTAAAAATGTATTAATTAAGGTCAAAACGTGAAGTGACTTGACCATTATCACACAACTAGTAAGTGCCAGAATTATTAAATTACAATTCTAAAGTGTCTTGACTGATATTACAGTGTTCTTCCTCTTGCTCCACATTCTGTATCTCTATTTTCAAAATAGAGGCCGTTTACTTCTTTGTAAATTCCTGCTAAGCTCCACTGCTTTCAAAAGATAATCACAGGCACAAGGCATTTCTGGTGATAAAAACTGTCACTTAGGTACATGCTGCTGCTGCCAAGTTGCTTCAGTCGTGTCTGACTCTGTGCGATCCCATAGACGGCAGCCCACCAGGCTCCCCTGTCCCTGGGATTCTCCAGGCAAGAACACTGGAGTGGGTTGCCATTTCCTTCTCCAATGCACAGAAGTGAAAAGTGAAAGTGAAGTCACTCAGTCATGTCCGACTCTTAGCAACCCCACGGACTGCAGCCTACCAGGCTCCTGCATCCATGGGATTCTCCAGGCAAGAGTACTGGAGTGGGTTTCCATTGCCTTCTCCAACTTAGGTACATGGCATGACAGCTAAACAAATTGCATGAAATGATAGACTTATCATCATGGACTTATCTATAGAATCATATTGTAAGAGCTGAGTAAACCTAATATCTTCCTGCAAAGTGAAAATGGCAAAGACTTTGAAATATTTGAATGCTTTTCATTGTGAGATCAAACTGAAACTTTTTATTTTTTTCATGTGTTTGTTTGGCGTTGTGGCTATAGTGAAGGCAACCTTCAATGCATACTGTCTTCATCAGCTTTAGTACTCTTCCTTGCTCCCCTCCTCAAGCAAAATTCTGCCCAATGCTCTTGTCTAGACAGGTACATCCAGACTGCTATTTAAACCTAATTTAAGATAGCTTATATACTAACAACTATTTACTACTTTTCTATTTTGTAGTTTGATCAAACACAAACCTTCATCAGAGAAATCAAATGGAAACAGATTTGGAAAGGATTAATTTTGATAAGTGGTTTAAATTTAACAAATATTTTACTCCATAGATTTATTTTCTAATGTATTATTTCTTGTGCTACCTTCTGTGCTCATGGCCTACATTATTGTGTACTACATTCCAGATCTGTAATGAAATACCAGAGAAAAAATAGTATTAGTTAAGACAAAAGAGGAATAAGGTAGTATAGCAAGAAGTCATGCATTTAACTCAAAACAATTCAGTTTTCATTGATTTCCAATTTATTATAGTGTGGCAAATGATCAGAAGCTTACCTTTTGTTTTTATCATAGACTTTAATAGATTAAATAACATTATCTCACTACTGAAATTCCTAAACGTTAAAAGTATTATTTCTGGACTTTCAGAATTGAATTAGCTAAGGTAGTGATTTCTATATAAGTAAACTCACATTTGTCTTCAAAGCCTTGCTGTGTTAAAGTTTAATTTCTTATAGAATATACATCACATAATTATGCAAAATAAGCTAACCTAGCTTCTAAAGCCATTGTGCTTGAATTTCTTATTATTCTCTCTACTGTTTATAAGTGAAGTAAACTTTCTATTGGAGCACTAGTAATTCTGCTGCTCATTTCCTTATACTCACTACTTATAATGTGGAGCTGAAACTAGACATGGTATTTTTTAAATCTTGGATCATTTCAACCATTTGCAAAAGTAAAGAGTGTAATATAATGAAGTATGTGTACACCTTGAAAGTGAAAATTTGCTCAGTCATGTCTGACTCTTTGTGACCCCCATGGACTATACAGACCGTGGAATTCTCTAGGCCAGAATACTGGAGTGGATAGCCTTTCCCTCCTCCAGGGGATCTTCCCAACCCAGGGATTGAACCCAGGTCTTCCATATTGCAGGCAGATTCTTTATCAACTGAGCTATTAGGAAAGCCCATGTACACCTTACCCAGCTCCAATCACTTATTATTAAGTTTAGACAATCATATGTCACCTGAATTCCACTCCTCCCTTCCTTGGATTATTTTGAAGCAAATCTCAACCATCATATCAATTTTTCCACAAATTTTTCAATATGCATTGTTTAATAAAGGGACAATTTTTGTAAATAAAACTAGTTGATACCATTATCACAGCTGAACCAAAAGCAGTAAATTACTTGATATCAGATAGGCAATTGATCCATGTTTTTTCAGAACTCTCTACCATAATCTGTCCATCTTGATTGGCCCTGCATGGCATGGCTCATACTTTCATTGAGTTACACAAGGCTGTGTGATCCATGTGGCAATGTTGGTTAGCTTTCTATAATTCTGGTTTTTGTTCTGGAGGCTATGAGATTTAGTTCTTGTTTCTTCTGTCTGCCCTATGATGGATGAAGATAAGAGACTTGTGTAAGCTTCCTGATGGGAGAGACTGGCTGTTGGGAAAACTGGGTCTGCTCTGGTGGGGAGGGTCAAGCTCAGTAAATCTTTAGTCCAGTTTTCTGCAGATGTGTAGGACTGCACTCCTTCCCTGTTAGTTGTTGGACCTGAGGTAACCCAGTCCTGGCTTCCACAGGCTCTATGGTAGGGCTACTAGTGACTTTCAAAGGCACTGATCTCAATACATGCCTCCCAGGACTGCTGTTGCCAGTGTCCTTGTCCATATATCAGGCCACTGCTAACCCACCCCTCTGCCAGAGACCCTCAAACACTCAGGCAGGTCGGGCTCAGTCTTTTGTGAGGTAAATTCTCCTTTCCCTGGGTCTTGATGTGTATAAGGTTTTGTTTATGCCCTCCAAGAATCTGTTTCCCTCAGTCCTATGGAGGTTCTGTAATCAAATTCCACTGTCCTTCAAAGTCAGATTACCTGGGGATTCCCAGTCCCTTTGTTGTATTCCCAGGTTGAAAAGTCTGATATGGGGCCTAGAACCTACTCAACAGTGTAAGAACTTATTTGGTATTATTGCCCTCCAGTTTGTGGGTCACATATGCAGTGGGTATGGGATTTGATTTTACCGTGATTGTGCCCCTCCTACTGTTTCCTTGAAGCTTCTCCTTTGTCCTTGAACATGGGATGTCTTTTTATGGTGGGTTCCAATATCATCCTGTTGTTGGGTGTCAACCAGCTAGTTGCAATTTTGGTGTTCTAACAGGAGAAGGTGAACACACATTCAGTTAGAGATACCAAGGGAATATTTCACGCAAATATGGACACAATAAAGGGCAGACATGGCAAGGACCTAACAGAAGCAGAAGAGATTAAGAAAAAATGTCAAGAATACACAGAAGAACTATACAAAAAAGGTCTTAATGACCCAGATAACCACAATGGTGTGGTCACTTACCTAGAGCCAGATACCCTGGAGTGTGAAGTCAAATGGGTCTTAGGAAGCATTTCTATGAACAAAGCTAGTGAAGGTGATGAAATTCCAGCTGAATTATTTCAAATCCTAAAAGATGATGCTGTTAAAATGCTGCACTCAATATGCCAGCAGATTTGGAAAACTCAGCAATGGCCACAGGACTGGAAAAAGTTAATTTTCATTTCAATCCCAAAGAAAAGCAATGTCAATGAATGTTCAAACTTCTGTACAATTGTGCTCATTGCACATGCTAGCAAATTAATGCTCACAATCCTTCAAGCTAGGCTTCAATAGTATGTGAATTGAGAAATTCCAGATGTACAAGCTAGATTTAGAAAAGGCTGTGGGACCAGAGATCAAATCGCCAAGGTCCATTGCATCAAAGAAAATGCAAGGGAATAAAAAAAAAAATCTACTTCTGCTTCATTAACTACACTAAAGCCTTTGTCTGTGTGTATGACAACAAACTGGAAAGTTCTTAAAGAGACTGGAGTATCAGATCACCTTACCTTAGAAACCTATATGTGCGACAAGAAGCAGCAGTTAGAACAGGACATGGAATGACTGGTTCAAAATTGGGAAAGAAGTTTGTCAAGGTTGTATATTGTCACCCTGCTTATTTACCTTATTATACAGAGTACATCATGTGAAATGCTACGCTGGATGAATCACAAGCTGGAATCAAGATTACCAGGAGAAATATCAATAATGTCAGATATGCAAATGACATCACCCTAATGGCAGAAAGTGAAGAGAAACTAAAGAGCCTCTTGATGAGGGTGAAAGAGGAGAGTGAAAAACCTGGCTTAAAACTCAAATTCAGTTTCATCCACCTCATTAGAACTGATTCAAATGCACTGGGACGACCCAGATGGATGTTGCAGGGAGGGAGGAGGGAGGAAGGGTTCAGGATGGGGAACACGTGTATACCTGTGGTGGATTCATGTTGATGTATGGCAAAACCAATACAATATTGTAAAGTAACTAACCTCCAATTAAAATAAATAAATTTATATTTAAAAATAAAATAAAAT
>SJXO01005207.1:61974-112874 GCA_006408615.1 Connochaetes taurinus | reverse complement strand
AAAAGAAAAAAAAAAAAAAAAAAAAAAAAAACAACTCTAATTCAAGAAACTAAGATCATGGTATCCAGTCCCACTATTTCATGGTCAATACATAGGGAAAAGTGGAAACAGTGACAGATTTTTTTTCTTTGGCTCCAAAATCACTGTGGATGGTGACTGCAGTCATGAAATTAAAAGACACTTGCTTCTTGGAAGAAAATCTATGACAAACCTAGACAGCATATTAAAAGTCAGAGACATCACTTTGCTGACAAATGTCCTTATAGTCAAAGCTATGTTTTTTACAGTAGTCATGTACAGATGTGAGAGTTGGACCATAAAACAGGCTGAGAGCCAAAGAACTGATGTTTTCAAATTCTGGTACTGAGAAGATTCTTGAGAGTGTCTTGGACAGCAAGGATTTCAACCCAGTCAATCTCAAAGGAAGTCAATCCTGAATATTCACTGGAAGGACTGATGCTGAAACTGAAGTTCCAATGCTTTGGCCACCTGATGCAAAGAGCTAAGTCACTCAAAAAAGATCCAGATGCTGGGAAAAATTGAGGGCAGGAGGAGAAGAGGGTGACAGAGGATGCGATGGTTGGATGGCATCACTGACTCAATGGACATGAGTTTGAGCAGACTTTATAAGATAGTGATGGACAGGGAAGCCTGACATGCTGCAGCCCATAGGGTTGTAAAGCGTCAGACACAAGTTAGCACACATACACACTTAAATGTCTTTTATTCTGCAAAATTCCCTTTCCACCATTTCCCCCCCTTGTTGTCTACTTTTTGAAGAAATCGGTTTTTTTTTTTTTTTTTTAAATCTCATAGAACTCCTTACATTCTGCATTTTACTGACTTCAGTTCTCTAGTATTTGAAATGGAGAAGGATATGACAAACTACTCCAGTATTCTTGCCTGGAGAATCCTGTGGATGGAGGTGCCTGGTGGGCTGCTGTCCATGGAGTCGCACAGAGTTGGACACGACTGAAGTGACTTAGCAGCAGCAGCAGCAGCAGTATTTGAAAAACAAAACAAACATGTCTCTTTATCCCCTCTAATGCCTAAATCAAGAGTTTAATCTAGAAGCTGAATCAGATTCAGGATTATTTAGCTTTGTTTGTTTGTTAACACAACTTTTTTTATTTTCCATTCTCCCAAATCATCCCACCCTCTTCCTCTCCCACAGAGTCCAAAAGTCTGTTCTATACATCTGTGTCTCTTTTGCTGTCTCTCGTACAGGGTTATAATTACCATCTTTCTAAATTCCATATATATGTGTTGGAATACTGTATTGGTGTTTTTCTTTCTGGCTTACTTCACTCTGTATAATCAGCTCCACTTTCATCCACCTCATTAGAACTGACTCAAGTATATTCTTTTTAATGGCTGAGTAATACTCCACTGTGTATATGTACCACAGCTTTCTTATCCATTCATCTGCTGATGGACATCTAGGTTGCTTCCATGTCCTGGTTATTATAAACTGTCCTGCGATGAACATTGGGGTACATGTGTCTCTTTCAATTCTGGTTTCCTCGGTGTGTATGCCCAGCAGTGGGATTGCTGGGTCGTAAGGCAGTTCTATTTCCAGTTTTTTAAGGAATCTCCACACTGTTCTCCATAGTGGCTGTACTAGTTTGCATCCCCACCAACAGTGTAAGAGGGATCCCTTTCCTCCGCACCCTCTCCAGCATTTATTGCTTGTAGACTTTTGGATCACAGCCATTCTGACTGGCATGAAATAGTACCTCATTGTGGTCTTGATTTGCATTTCTCTGATAATGAGTGATGTTGAGCATCTTTTCATGTGTTTGTTAGCCATCTGTATGTCTTCTTTGGAGAAATGTCTATGTAGTTCTTTGGCCCATTTTTTGATTGGGTTGTTTATTTTTCTGGAATTGAGCTGCAGAAGTTGCTTGTATGTTTTTGAGATTAGTTGTTTGTCAGTTGCTTCATTTGCTATTATTTTCTCCCATTCCGAAGGCTGTCTTTTCACTTTGCTTATAGTTTCCTTTGTTGTGCAAAAGCTTTTAATTTTAATTAGATCCCATTTGTTTATTTTTGCTGTTATTTCCAGTATTCTGGGAGGTGGATCATAGAGGATCCTGCTGTGATTTATGTCGGAGTGTGTTTTGCCTATGTTCTCCTGTAGGAGTTTTATAGTTTCTATTCACGTTTAGATCTTTAATCCATTTTGAGTTTATTTTTATGTATGATGTTAGAAAGTGTTCTAGTTTCATTCTTTTACAAGCGGTTGACCAGTTTTCCAAGCACCACTTGTTAAAGAGATCGTCTTTAATCCATTGGATATTCTTGCTTCCTTTGTCAAAGATAAGGTGGCAGTAGGTGTTTGGATTTATCTCTGTGCTTTCTATTTTGTTCCATTGATATGTATTTATGTCTTTGTGTGTTAACACAACTTAATGGGTGATTTCTTTTTTTTGAACATAGTAACATTTTTCCCATTGTATCACATTGGAAAGTGTATTATATCTTATCTCACCTTTAGTCACGTTAGGATTCATCATTAAAGTCAGGTATTGCTTGTTGACCACTGAATTATAAGATTTCTTTCAGCTTTCCATTTTATTATTAGGAAAATCAAATTGGTAATATTCTGAGTTTATAATGACTTCATTTATTAATTAGGATTATTTCAAAAATGTTTTAAGAAATTTTTTTTGATTTGAAATTTTCCTATCAATTCTATGGTTACTTGATATAACATTTATCAAACAAAGCTCAGGTAAATCTTGATTCTCTTNCGTTAGGATTCATCATTAAAGTCAGGTATTGCTTGTTGACCACTGAATTATAAGATTTCTTTCAGCTTTCCATTTTATTATTAGGAAAATCAAATTGGTAATATTCTGAGTTTATAATGACTTCATTTATTAATTAGGATTATTTCAAAAATGTTTTAAGAAATTTTTTTTGATTTGAAATTTTCCTATCAATTCTATGGTTACTTGATATAACATTTATCAAACAAAGCTCAGGTAAATCTTGATTCTCTTTTCTCCCTATTCTTTATAATAATGAATTATTTTTTTTTTTTTTTTTTGCATCATTGAAAGATGATCAATTAGTTTTTAAAAGGCAATTATTTTAAAACCTCATATTTTTACCAACATAATTATCATTTCTATTTTGTTTTTCCATTCCTCTGTGTAGATGTAGTTTCCCTCTGGTATTATTTGCCTTCTATCTGAAGGATTTCCTTTATCATTTCTTGTAGTGTATATCTGCCAGTAATACATTCCTTCAGTTTTTCTGTGTCTGAAAATGTCTTTATTTGACCTTAACTTTGAAAACTATTTTCACAGGATGCAGAATAGTAGGTTGAACTTTTTTCCTTTCAGTACTTTAAAGATGTTGCTCCAGTGTCTTCTCACTTGAATTATGTGCAATGAAAAATCTACTTTGGCCCTCATTTTTGTTCCTCTGTGCTTGTGTCTTTTTTTTCCCTTTAGCTTTTTTACATTTTTTTTTTATCACTTATATGAACAATGTGATTATGATGTGGCATTCTTCCGGTTTCTTATATTTCAATGAGATTCTGCATCTACTGATTTGCAGTTTTCATCTAATCCAAATTATCCTTCAAATAGTTATTTCTGTCCTCCATCTCTTTCCTTGGTGACTCCAATATATGAAGTTGTCCCATAGCTCACTGATACTTCTTTTCTTTTTTTCTCTCTGTTTTATATCAGATATTTTCATTGCTATGCCTTCAAATTTTCTCATATTTTCTTTTACAGTATCTGATCTATTGTGAAACCCATCTACTGTAATTTTTATCTGACATTGTAGTATTTCACTTTAAATATTTGTTTTGGGTCTTTTTACATCTGCTATGTTTTTACTACTTTCAGTATATAGTATAGAATACAGTTATAACACCTTATTTTCATGCCCTTTTCTTCTAAGATGTGGGTCAGCTTTTGGTCAATTTCAATTGATTTATTTTTATCCTCATTATGGGTCATATATTTTTGCTTCTTGCATGATTGGTAATATTTGATTGATTGCCAAACATTTTGAAGTTTACCCTGTTACATTCTAGATTTTAATTTAATTTATTAATTTAGTATACTTATAAGTATTCTTCAGCTTCGTCTGGAACACAGTTAATTTACATGGGAATAGTTTGATCCTCTCATGTTTTGTTTTTGCAAATTGTTATGTCAGGCCAGAGTAGTGATTGCATGCATGCTCTGTCACTTCAGTCATGTCCAATTCTTTGCAACCCTATAGACTATAGCCATCATGCTTCTGTATCCATGGGATTCACCAGGCAAAAATACAGGAATGGTTACAAAAACTTCCTCCAAGGGATCGTCCCATACTAAGGATCGAATCCGAATCTCTTACGTCTCCTACGTTGACAGGCATGTTCTTTACCACTAGCACCACCTGGGAAGCTCAGAGTAGTGTTTCAGTTCAGATCAGTCACTCAGTAGTGTCCAACACTTTGCGATCCCATGAATCGAAGCATGCCAGGCCTCCCTGTTCATCACCAACTCCCAGAGTTCACTCAGACTCATGTCCATCAAGTCGGTGATGCCATCCAGCCATCTCATCCTCAGTCATCCCCTTCTCCTCCTGCCCCCAAACTCTCCCAGCATCAGAGACTTTTCCAGTGAGTCAACTCTTCGCATGAGGTGGCCAAAATACTGGAGTTTCAGCTTTAGCATCATTCCTTCCAAAGAAATCCCAGGGCTGATCTCCTTCAGAATGGACTGGTTGGATCTCCTTGCAGTCCAAGGGACTCTCAAGAGTCTTCCCCAAAACCACAGTTCAAAAGCATCAATTCTTTGGCGCTCAGCCTTCTTCACAGTCCAACTCTCACATCCATACATGACCACAAGAAAAACCATAGTCTTGACTAGACAGACCTTAGTTGGCAAAGTAATGTCTCTGCTTTTGAATATGCTATCTAGGTTGGTCATAACTTTTCTTCCAAGGAGTAAACGTCTTTTAATTTCATGCAATCACCAACTGCAGTGATTTTGGAGACCTAAAAAATAAAGTTTGACACTGTTTCCACTGTTTCCCCATCTATTTCCCATGAAGTGATGGAACCAATGCCATTATCTTCGTTTTCTGAATGTTGAGCTTTAAGTCAAATTTTTCACTCTCCTCTTTCACTTTCATCAAGAAGCTTTCTGGTTCTTCTCCACTTTCTGCCATAAGGTTGGTGTCATTTGGATATCTGAGGTTACTGATATTTATCCCGGCAATCTTGATTCCAGCTTGTGTTTCTTCCAGTCCAGCGTTTCTCATGATGTACTCTGCATATAANTCACAGCTATTTGTAGGGCCTCCCCAGACAGCCATTTTGCTTTTTTGCATTCCTTTTCCATGGGGATGGTCTTGATCCCTGTCTCCTGTACAGTGTCATGAACCTCAGTCAAAAGTTCATCAGGCACTATATCTATCAGATCTAGGCCCTTAAATCTATTTTTCACTTCCACTGTATAATCATAAGGGATTTGATTTAGGTCATACCTGAATGGTCTAGCGGTTTTCCCTACTTTCTTCAATTTGAGTCTGAATTTGTTATAAGGAGTTCATGATCTGAGCAACAGTCAGCTCCCAGTCTTGTTTTGTTGACTGTATACAGCTTCTCTATATTTTTGCTGCAAAGAATATGATCAATCTGATTTCGCTGTTGACCATCTGGTTATGTCTGTGTGTACAGTCTTCTCTTGTGTTGTTGGAAGAGGGTGTTTGCTATGACCAGTGCATTTCCTTGGCAAAACTCTATTAGTGTTTGCCCTGCTTCATTCCACATTCCAAGGCCAAATTTGCCTGTTACTCCAGGTGTTTTCTTGACTTGCTACTTTTGCATTCCAGTCCCCTATAATGAAAAGGATATCTCTTTTGGGTGTTAGTTCTAAAAGGTCTTGTAAGTCTTCATAGAACTGTTCACCTTCAGCTTCTTCAATTATGACCAGTGCATTTCCTTGGCAAAACTCTATTAGTGTTTGCCCTGCTTCATTCCACATTCCAAGGCCAAATTTGCCTGTTACTCCAGGTGTTTTCTTGACTTGCTACTTTTGCATTCCAGTCCCCTATAATGAAAAGGATATCTCTTTTGGGTGTTAGTTCTAAAAGGTCTTGTAAGTCTTCATAGAACTGTTCACCTTCAGCTTCTTCAACATTACTGGTTGGGGCATAGATTTGGATTACTGTGATATTGAATGGTTTGCCTTGGAGACGAACAGAGATCATTCTGTCATTTTTGAGACTGCATCCAAGTACTGTATTTTGGACTCTTTTGTTGACCATGATGGCTACTCCATTTCTTCTGAGGGATTCCTGCCTGCAGTAGTAGATATAATGGTCATCTGAGTTAAATTCACCCATTCCAGTCCATTTTAGTTCGCTGATTCCTAGAATGTCGATGTTCACTGCTGTCATCTCTTGTTTGACCACTTCCAATTTGCCTTGATTCATGGACCTGACAGTCCAGGTTCCTATGCAATATTGCTCTTTACAGCATTCGATCTTGCTTCTATCACCAGTCACATTCCCAGCTGGGTATTGTTTTTGCTTTGGCTCCATCCCTTCATTCTTTCTGTAGTTATTTCTCCACTGATCTCCAGTAGTGTGTTGGGCACCTACTGACCTGGGGAGTTCCTCTTTCAGTATCCTATCATTTTGCCTTTTCATACTGTTCATGGGGTTTTCAAGGCAAGAATACTGAAGTGGTTTGCCATTCCCTTCTCCAGTGGACCACATTCTGTCAGACCTCTCCACCATGACCCGCCTGTCTTGTTAGTGGTGAGGTGTAATTAGCCTAGACTAAACAGAGTAGAGTAGTTTTTAGTCTAGGCTAATTACTCCTCACTACTATGGCAAGACCCATCTAATACTCTGCCCCATGCCTTTAAATCTTGAGGCTTTTGCAATCTAGCTAGTAGAAATTGATGCTTTTGAACTGTGGTGTTAGAGAAGCCTCTTGAGAGTTCCTTGGACTACATGTAAATTAAACCAGTCAGTCCTAAGGAAATCAGTCCTAAACATTCATTGAAAGGACTGATGCTGAAGCTGAAGCTCCAATACTTTGGCCACCTGATGCAAAGAACAGACTCACTGGAAAAGTCTCTGATGCTGGGAGACTGAAGGCAAGAGGAGATGGCAACAGCAGAAGATGAGACGGTTAGATGGCATCACCAACTCAATAGATATGAGTTTGAGTAAGCTCCAGGAGTTGGTGATGGACAGGGAACCCTGGCATGCTGCAGTTCACAGGGTCACAAAGTGTCGGACACAACTGAGAAACTGAAATTAACTGAACAAGTAGAAACAGCAATGGTTTTCCATCATGTTTGAAAGTTGGACAGTGTTTCTTCTATTCAGGTAGTACTTCCCTGGACTTTGGTAATTTCTTGGGCATGCATAATCAGTATAAATCTAGATACTCAAGAGAGGGGACCCCTACATATGAATGTAGTTCTTTCTTTGTGAAGCTCTCTCCTCTCCTGTATTTTATACTATAGAATTTAGACATTTTGTTGGAAATTATCCATCCTGGTGTCCCAGTCTCAGGAAGGTCACTGGGACCTGCCTGAGTTCTACTTCACTGCCCATGATCTGGAAACTCATTGAAGGCAGTAAGCTTGGACATTTGTAAGGATCACTTTGTTTTCTGTCTTTCAGTAATCACTACTGTTCCCTGATATCCAGGCTTTTGTTTATCTTTTTGTTATTTCAGTCCAGTTCTGTTCAGTTCAGTCACTCAGTCGTGTTCGACTCTTTGTGACCCCATGAACTGCAGCACGCCAGGCTTCCCTGTCCATCACCAACTCCCAGAGTCCACCCAAACCCATGTCCATTGAGTCGGTGATGCCATCCAACCATCTTGTCCTCTGTTGTCCCCTTCTCCTCCTGCCCCCAATCTTTCCCAGCATCAAGGTCTTCTCAAATGAGTCAGCCCTTCACATCAGGTGGACAAAGTCTTGGAGTTTCAGCTTCAGCATCAGTCCTTCCAATGAACATCCAGGACTGATCTCCTTTAAGATGGACTGGTTGGATCTCCTTGCAGTCCAACGGACTCTCAAGAGTCTTCTCCAACACCACAGTTTAAAAGCATCAATTCTTCGGTTCTCAGCTTCTTTATAGTCCAACTCTCACACCCATAGATGACCACTGGAAAAACCATAACCTTGACTAGATGGACCTTGGTAGACAAAGTAATGTGTCTGCTTTTGAATATGCTTTCTAGGTTGGTCATAACTTTCCTTTCAAGGAGTAAGCATCTTTTAATTTCATGGCTACAATCACCATCTGCAGTGATTTTGGAGCCCAGAAAAATAAAGTCAGCCACTGTTTCCACTGTTTCCCCATCTATTTCCCATGAAGTGATGGGACTGGATGCCATGACCTTAGTTTTCTGAATGTTGAGCTTTAAGCCAACTTATTGACTCTCCTCTTTCACTTTCATCAATAGCCTCTTTAGTTCTTCTTCACTTTCTTCCATAAGGGTGGTGTCATCTGAATATCTGAACTTATTGGTATTTCTCCTGGCAATCTTGATTCCAGCTTGTGCTACCTCCAGCCCAGGGTTATTTCTGGCAGGAGGATAAATCCATTCCTTAATCTTTGTTAGAATATAAAGTATGTTTAATGAAAATTTTATAGTTATGAAATCATAGATTTAAACATATTTGATGTGTATTAATTTAAGATGATAGTGTTAATGGTCAGCTTGTCCGATTTTGGTTAGTGAGAACCCCTTCAAAGATGCTTTTGAAAGGCCCTAGGAGTCCTTCGTGTTTTCCTTGCTTTTTTATCAATATGATGTTTCAGACTCATTTTGTATATTTTTTTGCATTAAATCACTAATTTCTCAAAGGACCCGTGAGTGCTATTTTGAGGAAGAGAAAGGAAGAAATGACCCAGGCCTGGAATACTGAGAATGCCCCAAGGAGAACATATTAAAGGCTAAAGATTGTTAAAGACTAATTGGAACATTCCCAGAGGATAATCAGTATTGCAATAAGCAAACCTCAGACATATGATCCTTTTTTGGATTCCTCTCTCTGTCTTCTCCCCACTGCCCTCACCATACTCACTCATTCACACGAAAATACAAAGTAAATCTTTCATATTGGTTGCTCTGGAACACTGGGAGCAATTGAAATTAACATCAAATAAGGGTAAATCTGAGATTAAATGGCCATTTAATTTTCATCTCATAGAAGAGACTCATAGTTACTTCTTCCATGTTCAGTTTTCTAATATAAGTGCTCTTGGAAAATTTCATAAAGGATACAAACCTCAAAGTAGATTAACATTCTGAGGCTCTAAGTTAATTTCTCAAAGTTTAATACTATGGAAAAAGAGAACATGCAGGAGTGAAATCCATGGATGATTAACTCAAATTCTTATTTTCTTTATTTTTATTTTTTAAATTTATTTATTTTAATTGGAAGCTAATTACTTTACAATATTGTAGTGGTTTTTGCCATACATTGACATGAATCAGCCATGGGCTTACATGTGTTCCCCATCCTGAACCCTCCTCCCACTTCCCTCCTCATGCCATCCCTCTGGGTCATCCCCGTGCACCAGCCCTGAGCACCCTGTCTCATGCATCGAACTTGGACTGGCAATCTGTTTCACGTATGATAATATACAGGTTTCAATGCTATTCTCTCAGATCGTCCTACCCTCGCCTTCTTCCACAGAGTCCAAAAGACTGTTCTGTACATCTGTGTCTCTTTTGCTGTCTCACATACAGGGTTATCATTACCATCTTTCTAAATTCCATATATATGTGTTGGAATACTGTATTGGTGTTTTTCTTTCTGGCTTACTTCACTCTGTATAATAGGTTCCCGTTTCATCCACCTCATTAGAACTGATTCAAATGTATTATTTTTAAAGGCTGAGTAACACTCCATTGTGTATATGTACCACAGCTTTCTTATCCATTCATCTGCTGATGGACATCTAGGTTGCTTCCATGTCCTGGCTATTATAAACAGTGTTGCGATGAACATTGGGGTACACGTGTCTCTTTCAATTCTGGTTTCCTCGGTGTGTATGCCCAGCAGTGGGATTGCTGGGTCCTAAGGGAGTTCTATTTCCAGTTTTTTAAGGAATCTCCACACTGTTCTCCATAGTGGCTGTACTAGTTTGCATTCCCACCAAAAATGTAAGAGGGTTCCCTTTTCTCCACACCCTCTCTAGAATTTATTGTTTGTAGATTTTTGGATAGCAGCCAATTGGCTTTTCCTATTTGGAACCAGTCTGTTGTTCCATGTCCAGTTCTAACTGTTGTTTCACCATTACATACTTTCAATCCTCTGCCCCAAATGGATTATTTTAAAGCAAATCCCAAATATTGTATTATTCTATAAATACTTCAATTTTTTTCCAAAAAATGAAAACTCTTAGATATGTATTCAACTGCAACACTATTATCACGGGTTCAAAAAAACTAACAGTAATTCCTTATTTTATCAACTATCTTGGCAGTGTTCATATTTTCCCAGATTTTTCTTAGGTGTCTTAAAATACATACAGATTGTTTGTTTGAGGGATAGAGAGATGGCATACATATTGCATCTGCTTGATGTTCTCTTGACTTTCTTTGAAACCATGAATTCCTCTTCCTTGATATCCCCACCTCCTCTGTACAATTTATCTGACAAAGAAACTAAGTTGTTTGCCCTGGGGAATTTCTCACAATCTTAGTAATTTGACTTTTTTTTAAATTGGACTATAATTATTTTGCAATGTTGTGTTAGTTTCTGCTGTACAACATAGTGAATCAGCCATATGTATACATATATCCCTTCCCTATCGAGCCTCCCTCCCATCCCCTGGGTCATCACAGAGCACCAGGATGGGCATATATACGTCAATACTACTGCCTCAATTTGTCCCACCCTCTCCTTTCCCACTGTGTCCATAAGCAGATTCTCTGTGTCTGTGTCTCTATTCCTGCCCTGCAAATAGGTTCATCATTTTGACTTGGTGTTTTTTTATTTTCATCGAGGTAGAAAATATCTCCATTTATTTATTGTCACTTGTTTCTCTCTCTCTTTTGGCTGTACCGATGGCTTGTGGCATCTTAGTTCCTGACCAGGGATCAAACCTTAGGCCTTAGCAGTGAAAGCATGGAATCCTAACCACTGGGTCCCAAGAAATTCCCCAGGTTTCTCTTTTTGAACTGCCTGTATATGCCATTTAAACATGGACATAAATGGAGATCCATCCTTTCCTCATAAATCTGTAGTGGTTTCTTGTGTACAAGGTTAGAAAATCTTTGTCTTATATTTGTAAATATTCTCCTAGTTTGTTTTTAACCTTTTATGATATTGGTATTTTGACAAATATTTTAACAATTTAATAAAAGAAAGTTTTTAATGTACTCAATTAATTATAATCTCTTCTTAATAAATATTTGCTAATAATTAACTGATCTTCATCTTAGAATGTTTCCCCAGATTTATTCTTAGGTTTCTTTTTTTTTAATGCATCTCACATTATCTTCACTTACTCTACTGTAGTGCTCTCTCTACACTATTCATCTGCATGGTGGTGGTGGTGGTTTAGTCACTAATTCATGTCTGACTCTTGTGACTTCTGGATTGCAGGGCTTCCCTGGTGGCTCAGAAGGTAAAAAATCTGCCTGCAATTCAGGAGATCAGGGTTTGACCCTTGGGTTGGGAAGATCCCCTGGAAAAGGAAATGACACCCCACTCCCTGGAAAATCCCATGGACAGAGGAGCCTGGTTGGTTATAGTCCATAGGGTCACAAAGAGTCAGACATGACTGAGGAACTGAGCACAGCACAAACAATGACTACCTTGGCTCATCCATAAATATCATCCATATTTATTACTATAGCAAGTAAGCCAACAATGAAACAGTAGTTTTGACTTATAGCAGAAAATATTTGAAATATTGATGAATAATAAGCAAATTATAGTCACCCAAGGAAGCTCCATAGTGTTGTACCAGCTTTTTATATTAGATGCCGAAAAAAACCTTGGCCCTTTGTAATATTCTTGCCAAAAGATCATGAAGTTTGGGGGAATTATAGCCTCATTAGACCCTGAAGATTTATTTTTTAGTAATAAGTAGACCATCTAGAAGTTAGTTTATGTGGAAAAAATTTTCTTTTAAAACACAGACAAAAAATGGTTAATAAGATTCTTTTTGATAAAATAGTAACTGGGATGAGATTAGAGTCAGATTATTTATGAAGGAATCATGTTTGGCTCATTTATTTAATGGAATGGCTTAAGAGGTATTTGAATTAATTGAACTCATACTGTAACTTTTCTTTATTAAATTGTAATTATCTGTAATTCAATGAAGTAAACATTATCAAAAATACTTTTTTAGCAGAAAACAAAGATATACTTGTAACTATCAAGCAAAATTGAGGACGAAGTTTTGGTTTGGTTTGGTTTGGTAAATATCTAGTTAAGATAATTTAAAAAAAATAGTCCATGTGTAAATAGGACTAAAACTTGATAAAGCAGTAGTCTTAAACTTTTTAGACTTAGTTGAATTGAATCCCAACTACATAGTAATTTGGGTTGAGTGGCTGGAATTTTTGAATTTCTGTCTGTTGCTTGGTCTAATTGACTTTTCCTGTCTTCTTCAGATGCCCTGTTTCCTGTCTCTTGGCTGTTTGGGGCCCATTTAAAAGCCTCAAATGTTCAGATCAGAACAGCATGCCTCTGGCCTCTTTACCCAAGCAAAATTTACTTAATCCTCTGCTTCTGGTTTCCTCAGAGACTCCATTTGAATTTTTCAATGAATGGCAGGGGGTAGGAGTGGATTAATCAGATAAATTAGTCCCTGATAACAATGTTAATGAGCTGGTGGGTTGTCCCATTCAAATAAGATAATGAATGACTTGACCAAATTAAAATGTACTCAGATTCATGAAAACAATTTTTTCTAATAGTAGAAATTTAAGGCAAGTGATATTCTGGTAGTGGTAAGCATTGCTTCCTCAGTCATACTATGTAGACCCTGTTATGAATGGCTCTTTTCAACTACTTAGTCTTTCATTGCTAGTCCTGTCTTTGAGCTTGTGACTCTAACACAATCTTAGCAGGGGAATTTATGGTCTACTGTACACATGGAAAGCAGTTCCTATTTGTTCTTGCTACTGCAGAATAATTATTTTATAAGTCTGTATGGATCTAGAGAAGGTATTAAAAATATGGGAGGGTGGGATCTCAGCTGGATTTGAATATTAATATCCAACCAAAAAATTAATTCATTTCTAGAAATACTTGATTATTCTGCAAAAATATCCTGGTTCTCCTTTTGAGGAAATATAAAACTTTTGTAAAAACCTTACTTTATATTTCCATGGTGCTTGACAACAAAAAGTGCTTTCATAAGCATTATTTAATTTGAAGTTCACAACAGGCTTGTGAGTTAGCTTGACAGAAACTCTCTCTCCCATGGAACAGATAAAAACACTAAAGTGATTTTTTCAAGTTCACCCAGCTATTTAGTGGCAGATCCTATGCCCTCTGTCCATTCTATGTAATTCAATGTGTAAGTGCCAAGCTAGATGAAAAATCTCACAGGTAAGGTGTTCCTCAAGGGAAGATGCTTGATTTCATTTCCTCTCTTACTCCTGAAGGAAGACAGTTCTTGGTAAGAATCCTGATAGAGTTTTTGCTGTCATATCTATTGGATGAAAGCAAAGAAACATTCAACTGAAGATGCTTGATTTCATTTCCTCTCTTACTCCCGAAGGAAGACAGTTCTTGGTAAGAATCCTGATAGAGTTTTTGCTGTCATATCTATTGGATGAAAGCAAAGAAACATTCAACTTGTGACCTGGATATATATATATATTTTTGATACTATATTTACTGATACTTGGGAACATAACAATTACTGCCTTTTCTTGAATCTTCTTATCCTGGTGTCAATTCTACACTAGTCTGAGACCGCCACAGAGTTACCTGGAAGTGAAGAATTATTATATGAGTTAACTTGAAGTGAAGTCGCTCAGTCATGTCTGACTCTTTGCGACCCCGTGGATTCCTCCGTCCATGGGGTTCTACAGGCAAGAATACTGAAGTAGGTTGCCATTTCCTTCTCTGAAGAATTATTATAATATAATAATAATAATTACTATTATTACACAAATATTTGTTAAAAATCTGTTAGGAAGAAAACAAAACAAGGTAATGCAGTAGAGAATGCTAGGGGTAGGGATAGGACCTGGGGGGGTATTTTAGATAGATTAGTTTTTAGACAGTCTCTTGGGAAAGTTGATATTTGACCTGAGTTCTGAATCATGCAAAGCAAGGAGAGGACTCCAGATAGATGGAGCAGTAAGTGCAAAGGCTCTGAGGCATAAATCAGCTTTATGTGTTCATGAAATAGATCACTGTTATTGGAGTGTAATGGGCAAGAGGGAGAATGAAAGGATATAAGGTTGGAAAAGGAGGCAGTGGGAAGATCACATAAGGTTGGGTTTCAAGTGCAATAATCCGTCACATGATTTTAAAGAAGGGATAATTTGGGAGGAAATTATTACATGGAAACTACTTGCCCTCAGCAACTTGTTATCTTTCAGTGAAAATACTCTTCCAAATCCTTGTGGAGTTAGGTTGTAGAACATAGTGCCACTAGAAACTTGACCTACTTTCTTCTAGGAACCTACTTCTTCACCACCATCCATATTGGTGAACCTAGTATAGTACTTCTTCTGAATGGGATGTTTACTTCTGTAGTCTTCTAGAGTATCTAAGTTCACTCTGGTGAATGTTTTTTTATTTTTACAATTATTTCCTGAAAGCCAGTGAATCCATAAAATTGGAGGAAGGGAGGTTATATCCAGGGACAAGTAGGTTAAAAGCTACATTATTCTTCGGCTCTAGAATTTTAATGTCAGTGATACCATATAATTTTGGAGAACACCAGAAATAAATCTTTATGAAGCAACTCTGTGAACACTTTTTCTAGGGTATCGAACACAGCTGCCTGCCTAACATGATATGGTGATATCAACTCCAAACCATCTTGCTCAAACAGTTTCCATTAAGCCTGTACCTTAAGTTTAACTAAGTTCCAGTAGTTCAGAAGCTCTTTTGCCAAAAGGGTGAAAGTGTCTCAATATCACTTAAAAAGGACAAAAATAATTCTTTGACTATTTTGAGATGAAAAGGTAACCTTCTCTACCATAAAGGCAATGTTTCTCCTTTCACATTCTTTAAAGATTTGCTTTGTAGTACATGAAACCTTTTTTTTCCTAGAATCTAATGCCTAAGATGTACCGGGATTTCAAACACATACACACACACATACACACACACACACACATACACACACACACACACACACAAGCACATGCACCCACACATATACTTATTTCCAATGTGCTTTCAAAGTGCTTTCTTTTGATTCAGATCATTAGCAATTGCCATGGAAAAAGTCTCTGATAGCTGGAAGGAAATGCAGTAATTTAAAAGAAAAGTTTCCTTTTAGGTTTAACTCTACAGTTTGGTTTCATCTTATTTAACATTTTGGTCCACCACAGCATGTCTTTTTTTTTTTTTTTTTTCTTTTCATAAAGCAAAAGAACAGTTTATTTCTTTTAGGCTGCTGCATGTTATTTGCTGGTCAAAAGGGGGAAAAAATGTTTTCTTTTTATCTTTCTTTTTTCTTAGCCTCTGAGTGGAAGGCTTACCAAGATTGGGAATTGATAGCAGTAGGAGATTAAGAAATGTCTTTAATTCATAAATAACCCTGGAGTTACAGTTCGGTAGCCCCAGTGATGTACTAGAGTTATGCTTTTCTCACTTCTTAGATGGGTAAGGAAATTACTCACTGAGTTTCCAATTTCTACTTCAAGGATATTTTAGTTCAGGGGGTAGGATATATGGACAAGGAGGTGAGAAGAGAAGGCATGCTTCTTATGGAATCAATAAGCTTAGCTTCAAAAGCAGGCTGGAGAAAAACATCTTTGTAGCCAGACCAGAGCTGTCCATGAAATGAGGGAAAGTGATCAAACATTTCCTGAGTGCTGCTGAATTCTGAGCATGGTACTTGGCATTTTATATATACTATATCATTCTCAAAGTATATTTGTGAATTAGATATTTCTATCTTTCACTAACTGAGGCTTAACTAATTTGCAATTTGATCATGCTGCTCTGTGAGTTTCAGACCTTGGATTTTAACACCAGTCTACTCATGCTATTTTCCACTGCATTATGCTTTCATTTTTAGGGATGGTCAAGAATGTAGCAACCAGCATCTTTGTGTATTCTCTCATTTCTAAACACCAATGTCTACATTTGGTGCTGTATATCTCCCTGAGTGTATCATGTATGGCATATCTTTGAGAACCTTAATGATATACCTTTCCTGATGGGTTAACATGGGTAGGAAGTTTAGGTCACCCTTGTGCATGTTCCAATAAACCATCCTTAATCACACATCATCACACATCATAGTAATAATAGTAGCTAATATTAATTGAACCATTACCATGTGCCAGGTACTATTAATTTTTGAGATAGTGTATAACAGTCATAATAACCACGGGAATGAGACATATAATATGTCATTAGATTTTAAGAAATGGAGATACAAATAAGTAAAGTGACTTGTTCAAGTCACAGAGGTGTTAAGTAGCAGAGTCAGAGTATGAAGTTGGATAGGCTGAAACCATAAACTATGCCCTTATCCAGTGCACTATACTGCTGTTTATATGCATGATGAAGCAGGGGGGAAGACATAAAATTATAATAGAATATACCCTGCCTCAATGATTTTCATATGTTGTCTGAGAAGCATACTAATGCTTTTGATTGTATTAGCCAACAGTGCTTTCCAATTCTGTACTATTTGTTTCAAACTATGCAGAGTGTGTGTGCCTGCTCAGTCGCTCAGTCATGTCTGATTCTTTGTGGCCCTGTGGACTATAGCCCAGCAGGCTCCTCTGTCCATGGGATTTCCCAGGCAAAAATACTGGAACAGGTTGCCATTTCCTCCTCCAGGGAATCTTTCAGACCCAAGAATTAGTCCCTGCATCTCATGTTTCCTGCACAGGCAGGTGGATTCTATACCACTAGCGCCACCTGGGAAGCCCATGCAGAGAAAAGTATTGTAATCAAATATTTCAAATCTCATATCACCAGCAAATATTAATATCTGCTGAACCCCTACTATATTATTGATATCAGCCAGAATTTAGATAGAGTTAAAAAGTAAATAAGAATCAACTCAATCACCATCCTAACAAACTTGCCTGGACTCTGCTTTTAGTGCTAGCATAATAAACTTATACCTGCTGATATTCTAGTGAGCATGGCTTTTTAAAATCCACACTGATGGGCATACTGAAAAGAAAAAGAATTATTCTAGCATTTTTGAAATAGCACACGATTTATTGAATCTAAAATAGCGTGGTTGGCAATGGGTGTGTGACTCATAGTTTCATTATATTTTCCAGTGAAGCCTATTGAACCTAGGTGACATATAAATGGAATATAAATGGTGTAACATTCCATTAAGAAGAAGAAAATAAAGTCAACCAAATCATGGCAAGTTGGGCTTAGGGAATTGTCTCATATGTCACCTAACCATCACATTTATAGCTTAACCAGCAATCATTGATGGTACAGGTTCCATTCTTGACTAACATCCATAAAGTATCAAAAATTGCCATATAGTGCTGGAATGTTTTTAAATTTCAGACTTAATTCACTGATGCAGTAGACATAGAAAACAGCATCTGTCAGATAGCTATCTAGCTATATAGTGGCAGTATAACATAATAGTCATGTATAAAGACTCTGGAGCCAGGTTGTCCAGATTTGAATTATGGTGCTCTGGTTGTGTGACTTTGGTATGTTACTTAACCTCTCTGTGCATCAATTTCCTCATTTTTAAACTGCTGTTTTACCTTATCATGTTGTTGTAAAGATTATATTAATTCATCTAAGACATTTAAAATAATGCTTGGCGTGTAGTGGGCATTGTAACTATTATCATGTTATTTTAATTTAGTAAAATATAGTCTTTTAAGATTTGTGTAAGAAACAAAATGATTGAGCTACTGAACTTTGTAACAGTTCTTTTTTTGTTTTCATTTTGAGGGGCTTTGTGGATTTATGATCTTTGTTTCTTAATTCTTCATATAACACAGAGATGCTTAGAAATAACTAAATATTTCTGTATTACTTTGTTATTATCATCACTCTGACCTTAGAAAATACATTTATGTTGACGATTTTTGGTTTATATTTTCCTATTTGTCACAGAAAGTTGAATTTTTCAGCTATTTTATATTCCTTTAGAAGACCATGGAGTTAATTTCCCTTTTAAATTTTACTCTGCCTTTAGAAATAAAAGGGCCTGAATGCATAATATATTTTGGTTATGCTTAACTGGACACACTGCCTCAATGACTTCATGAATATTAACATTCATATTCAATTGAGTGGTTTTTTTCTCCTTAAGTAGAGAAAGTATGATTCTGTTACCATTAACTGCAACTGGGGGTCATTTATGTTTATCTCCAAGATGAAACCTTTTTATACTGAGAGCAGAAGGGCTAGTGAATTTTGTATGAGGGAATAATATCAATAAAATCGGCAAAGAATGACCACAGGAAGAGTCAGAAAACTATACTTTGGTAAAAAGGGAACATGTTGCTGCTGAGAAACAGTGTGGTCAATTAAAATCATACCAGCCCTTGATTATTTCTCTAATACTTTTTGATTAACTTCTCTACAAAAATGAAGTTTATTATGTTCAGCCCAGAGGAACAGATTAGCACTGCTGTTAATGTCCTATTATGCATGTATGGTTTACTAGCCCTGAGAGGCTATAGTCCAGCCTGTGAGCTAGCTGTTTCTTGTCCTTCGAACTGAAAGGACTTGAAACAGCTCACCTAACCATGAATATTTTGGCTTGGCTAAGTGAATGGACTTTAAAGTTTCTTCTCCACACATGTGGTCAAACTCTAATCAACATTCTGGAAACACTGCTATAATTAACACTCAACCTGATTTCCCTTGATTTTGAAGAGGCTGATTATAACTTGCAACTTTTCATCTTAGAGAACTGATGTGCTTGAATATCTATTGAAATGTATTGATTTTGCTTAGATACATGACCAATTTGATTCACTACTAATCATTTGTCTTCTTGGTAGTGGAGCAATGCCTACAAGTCATACATGTGCCTTGTTGCAATGTTTCATTACTGAGCAGAAGGAAATAAGAAATATATTCTGAGCAGTGATGTGCAGGATGAGCTTCAGCTAGCAAAAAGTATTTAGGGAGGCTAGGTTTCCATTGCTAGCCTTAGCAGTGCATTTATTAAGTAGGTTAAAACCCAGGTGCCATTAGACTAGCAGAAATAGTTTGACGTTATAAAACATCTACTCTTCTGTCTATCATTGCTCTCATAGTCATAATGATATTTGAAACTTACAGGTATTTCTAGTTCATAGAAGGTTTCTACTTAAAAAAAAAAAAAAAAAAACCTTATTGAGATATAATTCACACGCTATACACTGTATCCTCTAAAAGTTTCAGATCAGTTCAGTCGACAGTCGTGTCCAACTCTTTGTGACCCTGTGGACTGCAGCCAGGCCTCCCTGTCTATCACCAACTCCCAAAGTTTACCTAAACTCATGTCCATTGAGTTGGTGATGCCATCCCACAGTCTCATCCCTTGCCATCCCCTTCTCCTTCCACCTTCAATATTTCCCAGCATCAGGATCTTTTCAAATGAGTCAGTTCTTCACATCAGGTGGCCAAAGTATTGGAGTTTCAGCATCACCATCAGTCCTTCCAATGAACACTAAGGACTCATCTTCTTTAGGATGGACTGGTTGGATCTCCTTGCAGTCCAAGGGACTCTCAAGCATCTTCTTCAACACCACAGTTCAAAAGCATCAATTATTCAGCACTCAGCTTTCCTTATAGTTCAACTTTCAAATCCATACATGAACACTGGGGGAAAAATAGCCTTGACTAGATAGACATTTTTGGCAAAGTAATGTCTCTGCTTTTTAATATGCTGTCTAGGTTGCTCATAGCTTTCCTTCCAAGGAGTAAGCATCTTTTAACTTCATGGTTGCATTCAGCTCTAAGTTAACTTTTTCCAGAAAAAGGTGGTGGGGGATAGCCCCCTGTTAATGTCAGAGGAGTTGGTGAAAGGCATAATATAGTAAGACAGACAGATTTTGGTTCTGGGGGTAGATGCTCGAGAAAACCCAGGGGGACCCTTGAAGCCTGATCCCACCTTTGCGTTTTGTCAGGCCACCTTCCTCATGACCTTTGCCACAGGCAGGATTCCCCATGCTCGCTCCCAGCAGGAGAGTATGCTGCTTTTCTCCCTATTCTGATAGGTGTAAAATTGTATCAACATAGAACTGCCTGAGGCTTGGTGAAATAGTACCTGCAAGTTACTGCATTTTAGTGTAAATAACATTTTTTTTTTTTTTTTTTGTCTCCATAGGCCTGTGGCCTTGATCACATACACACTGTTGAAATGTGTGGAGAATCAAACTCTACAGTTCTCATTAAAGCAAATGATGCATTATACTAATTTTCAACAAACGTAGCTTTCAAAATGCCCTTACTCTGTAAGAATCTGACCTCTTTTTAGTTCTTGTTTCAATTATTAAGAATAAAATTCATATCATTTATCCTAATGTATCTTCAGCTCTACTAAAATTCAATAATTCTATGTGTGATGTATCATCAGGAATGTCAAAATCTCATTTCAAAGTATTTATTATATTAGCATCTAACACGAAAATGAACTAAGCTAAAGTAATAATTTAGGCCAATTGTTCAATCTCTCTTCACACTCAGTTCAGCTCAGTTGCCCAGTTGTGACATACTCTTTGTGACCCCATTTACTGCAGAATGCCAGGCTTCCCTGTCCATCACCAGCTCCCAGATCTTGGTCAAACTCATGTCCATTGAGTCGGTGATGCCATCCAACCATCTCTTCCTCTGTCGTCCCCTTCTCCTGCCTTCAATCTTTCCCATCATCAGGGTCTTTTCCAAGAAGTCAGTTCTTCACAACAGGTGGCCAAAGTATTGGAGCTTCAGCTTCAGCATCAGTTCTTTCAATGAATATTCAGGACTGATTTCCTTTAGGATTGACTGATTTGATCTCCTTGAAGTCCAAGGGACTCTCAAGAGTCTTCCCCAACACGGCAGTTCAAAATCAACAATCCTTCAGAGCTCAACTTCCATACATGTCTACTGGATAAACCATAACTTTGACTAGAGAGACCTTTGTCAGGAAAGTAATGTGTCTGCTTTTTAACATGCTATCTAGGATGGTCATAGCTTTTCTTTCAAGGAAGTTCCTTTTAATTTCATGGCTGCAGTCACCATCTATAGTGATTCTGGAGCCCAAGAAAATAAATCTCTCACTGTTTACACTGTTCTACCATCTATTTACCATGAAGTGATGGAACTGGATGCCATGATCTTAGTTTTCTGAACATTGACTTTTAAGCCAACTTTTTCATTTTCCTCTTTTGCTTTCATCAAGAGGCTCTTTAGTTCCTCTTCGCTTTCTGCATTAAGGGTGGAGTCATCTACATATCCGAGGTTACTGATATTTCTCCCAGCAATCTTGATTCCAGCTTGAGCTTCATCCAGCCTGGCATTTTGCATGATGTACTCTGCATATAAGTTAAATAAGGAAGGTGACAACATAACAGCCTTGACGTACTCCTTTCCCAATTTGGAACCAATTCATTGTTCCATGCCTGGTTCTAACTGTTGCTTCTTGACCTACTTACAGATTTCTCAGGTGTCAAGTAAGGTGGTCTGGTACTCCCATCGCTTTTGGAATTTTCCACAGTTTGTTTTGATCCACATAGTCAAAGGCTTTGGTGTAGTCAATGAAGCAGAAATAGATGTTTTTCTGAAACTCTCTTGCTTTTTCTTTTGATCCAACGGATATTGGCCATTTGATCTCTGGTTCCTCTGCCTTTTCTTAATCCAGGTTGAGCATCTGGAATTTCTCAGTTCACATTCTGTTGAAGCCTCACTTGGAGAATTTTGAGCATTACTTTGCCAGCTCCTAACACTATTAATTAGAAAAAAATATTTTTATACTACTTAAAGACATAAAAACCCACAATATTTAGAATTAAATCAGTGAATAAGAATCAGTGGAAAATGAGGACCATGTTAATTTTATCTAATCCTAACTGCACACATCTTCCCTTTTGTTTACTTTCAGTCTGTTTTCCCCAATGTGCTTCCTCACAGCTTTTAAATAGTAAACTTGTTACACTTCAGATTTTCTCATTAAATATGTAACTTGAATCTCTGATGCAGGTAATAGTCCCAGAAGTGGAGAATTTTTCAGATTAAATATTGGTTTGAGGACTATCAACTGTATCCTATATAATTTCCTTCCTGAAGACTCAAGCATTATTTTTTTTTGAAAAATTATTAGTTAATTCTTTGCATGTTGAATGGGAAACTAAACTTCCTTTCAAATATGCATTGGATTTTTATTTCTAAATTGTTTTCTTATTTCTAATAAAAATTTAATAACTTTTTTTTAATACTAAAAGGAATTTTTCTTAATGCCAAAATGGCTATTTTTTAATCTCAAAGGAACAACATTCTCAGATATTTATCTTATGAATTTCTCTTTCTGTTTTGCTTCACCTCATGAAGAAATTAAGTATAATTTCCTCAGATGTCATATAAACTCATATGTCCTGCTGATATTTATATACAGAGTAATTATGTGCCTGTTCTTGAAGACAAACCATTTATTTCTTAAACAACTAATGTAGATATATTATAATATAGATCTTAACTATACAAATTATATAGAAAATATGTGATACAGTTACATAGTCAAGAATTGAATTCCAAGATTAGATTTTAAATTGTTTATTATTTAAAATGAGTTGATTAGTGATCATAAATGTTCCTCCTAAAGAAAAAGTTGACCTTGATTAAATGTACAAATAACACTAAAATGCCAGTGAGTAGTGTGTTATAATAAGCAGTGAAACTAAGGAAATTTGGGTGGATTTAGGGAAGTCATTTTACTTTTATAGATTTTTTTTCTTTTATCTGAAAAATCAAAGAGAATAGTTAGGTAAATAATTGTTTCCTTAAAATTTCTTTTTAAAACACTGTATGTACTTGCTGTGTCTTCTTTGCTGGGCATGGGCTTTCTCTAGTTGCAGTGAGTGTGGGGTGCTCTCTAGTTAAAGTTTATGGGCTTCTCATTGCAGTGGCTTCTGTTATTGCAGAGAATGGTTTCTAGGAATGTGAGCTTCAGTAGCTGTGGCACATGAGCTCCCTTACTCTGTGGCATGTGGGATTTTCCTGGACCAAGATTTGAACCCGTGTCCCCTGCATTGGCAGGTGGATTCTTAACCACTTGACCACTAGGGAAGCCCTAGGTGATTATTTTCTACGGTCCTTATAGTAATGACATTTTAAGCAAAATAATATAAGTATAATATAGATATCAGAGAGCAAAGCAATTGGCTATCTTCATTATGTGAATTATGATTTGAATAAGCTATCAATTTTAATTTTATAAAGTATTTAAGAGAAATTATGTATTTCTGAAGTTTAAACAAAAGTGTCATGGTTTTAAAATATTGTGATTCTCATTTATTTTCAGTAATTTTAAATCTGTAAGATAAAATCACAAACAATAACAAAAACAATGGCCACCATACACCCGTAGACTTTACTCTTAAAGAAGATGCTATGCTCTCATAAGCCTAACTTTTTTTTTTTTTACTATTTCTCTTCCAAACCTGCAGAAAAGTTGAAATAATAGAATAATGAATTTCCATTTAATAGGTCTCACCTAGATTCACCACGTTTGCTTTTTCTTTTTTTGTCTTTAAATAAAGACAGATACACACACAAATACATATTTTTGGAATGCTTTCAAAATAAATTTTTAAAAATATAAATTTATTTATTTTAATTGGAGGTTAATTACTTTACAATATTGTATTGTTTTTGCCATACATCAACATGAATCCGCCACAGGTGTACACATGTTCCCCATCCTGAACCCCCCTCCCCCCTCCCTCCCCATACCATCCCTCTGGGTCGTCCCAGTGCACCAGCCCCAAGCATCCAGTATCATGCATCGAACCTGGACTGGTGATTCATTTCATATTAAAGTAAATTTTTGATATCATGAAACTTTACCCCTAGTACTTCAGAATCATATATTCCCAAAGAACATGAACTTTCTCTTACATAACCACAAAATTAGCACCACAGTCAAAAAATTTAAATGTGAAAAAATTTTACCTACTATATAAATTATATTCAAATATCCCTAGTTATTCTAAAGGTAGTTTTTATGGTTATTGCTTTTAACAGATTCAATATCTGTCGGGGAGTGTTTAACAGGAGGATTTCTACGTGCTGTTTCTCACAAATCCTTTGTTTCTTTTCAAGCAGAACAGCATGCTGCTCCCAGGAACTGAGGTTATTGTGTGAGAAAGGCTTGAATCTCCNCAAAAAATTTAAATGTGAAAAAATTTTACCTACTATATAAATTATATTCAAATATCCCTAGTTATTCTAAAGGTAGTTTTTATGGTTATTGCTTTTAACAGATTCAATATCTGTCGGGGAGTGTTTAACAGGAGGATTTCTACGTGCTGTTTCTCACAAATCCTTTGTTTCTTTTCAAGCAGAACAGCATGCTGCTCCCAGGAACTGAGGTTATTGTGTGAGAAAGGCTTGAATCTCCTTTAGTAAACATTCTCTTTATGACAAAACTGTTTAGTCTCGATCCCCTTTCTTGAGATATGGATTGTCTCCTGACCTTGTGACTGTTACTAACCCCTTGTTCCCTTGGTAACGGTTGCTGTATGTTTTGTTTTCTGATCTTTATCGTAGTTGAAAGAAACTTCTTGTACCACAGCCTATACATACTCACAGAAAAATCATTAAAGCACCTTTGCTCCATCAGAGCTTGGGTCCCCGTATCTTTGCTTTCTTTCTTTCTTTCTCTCTCTCTCCTCGGCTGATTCTTTGGAGCAGAGACGCGTCTTGCTCACTCTTCTGCCCGGGCTTCTAAGACTCTTGAGAAGGTGCCCTGTGCCTTCAAGAGGGTGCTCGAGAGGCTGCCCAGTGCCTTTGTGGGATATGCAAGTCCTGTGTCAAGGGCTTTATTGGTTTTCTGCATAAACCAGGGTGTATCAGCCACTCTCTCTCTTTCACTTTCTTATCATCATCTCCGGACCACCAGGTCCCAGTCCATTAAAGGACCCCAACAAATATTTAACTAAGACATTAACATTTTTAGGAGTTCAGACAAGTTACTGTGTAAGAAAATATACAAACTGGGTTTGCTTCATTGCTTCCTCATTATCAAATTCAGATTAAACGCTTTTGGTAAGATTACTTCATACGTGATATTGTATATTTCCATAACATAAGAAAGTAAATAATGACAATGTGACCCCATTATTGGTAATGATGATTTTGATTAATCATTCAGATAATGTGAACCTCAAAAGGTACCTTTCTCCCCTGTAAAGGGTACCTTTCCTTTGCAAATTAATACTCTATAATGAAATCAATAGTATTCCATTGTGTGTGTGTGTGTGTGTGTATATATATATATATACACACACCATATCTTCTTTACCCATACATCCACTGATGGGCTATTGTAGATC
This sequence comes from Connochaetes taurinus, assembly GCA_006408615.1. Lineage (NCBI taxonomy): Eukaryota > Metazoa > Chordata > Mammalia > Artiodactyla > Bovidae > Connochaetes > Connochaetes taurinus. The sequence goes on along the minus strand of SJXO01005207.1, from coordinate 87,202 downwards.
ATGCTGTGGTGTACATAAGTATGCATATACTCTTTTGAAATTAGTGTTTTCACTTATTGTGGGTAAATATCCAGAAGTGGAACAGCTGAATCATATGGTAATCTTACCCTTGATTTTTTGAGGAATATCCAGAATATAAAAACAAATTAACAAGAAAGTAAAGGAACAAACCAAACAAGAGCAAATATGTAGATACAGAGAACAGAGTAGTGGTTACCAGAAGGGAAAGGGCTGGGGGGTGGAGAGTTAAGTGGGTCAAGATGAGGAACTGTGTGATAATAAAAGGAAACACTATGGTGGTGAGTACATTATAGGGTGTAGAGAAGTAGAAATATAATGTTTTACATATGAAACTTATGTAATGTTACAAACCAATGTCACCTTAATAAAAGAAAATTGATAATGAGAAATGCATACACACCAAGAAATTTATAGGTAAATTGTGGGATGATACATTGAGACCTTCTGAATATCTTGGACTCCAACACCTTTTCACTCAATGTCTTTACCATGCATAAAGGATCATTAGCATGATTCTTGCCTGAATGAATCATTGAGGTATGATAGCAAAGTGGTGATAGTCTAATTATGTTATTCCTTTAATATTTATTGTTGTTGTTTAGTCACTAAGTTATGTCCGACTCTTTGTGACCCTATGTACTGTAGCCTACTGGGCTCCTCTGTCCATGGGATTTCCCAGGCAAGTGTACTGGAGTGGGTAGCCATTTCCTCCTCCAGGGCATCTTCCTGACCCAGGGATTAACCCACTTCTACAGCATTGGCAAGTGGGATTCTTTACCACTGAGCCACCAGGAAAGCCCTTAATATTTATTAGCTAGCATTTTTTCTTTAAAGAAACTTTTCTTTTAAAAACTTCCTTATTTTAATTGGAGGTTAATTGCTTTACAATATTGAATTGGTTTTGTCATATATCAACATGAATCTGCCACAGGTATACACGTGTTCCCCATCCTGAACCCCCCTCCCTCCTCCCTCCCCTTAACATCCCTGTGGGTCGTGCCAGTGCACCAGCTACAAGCATCCAGTATCATGCATCAAACCTGGACTAAAAAAAAAAAGAAAGTGAAAAAAAAATAAATAAAAAAAGGAGTTACCACAGGTGAAAAAAAATTCCTTATTGAAGGAATTTACAAAGATATAAAAAATTAATAATATAATGAACTCCCACTTATTCATAACCCAGCCTCAGCAGTTATTAACATTTTCCCAATAAACTGTGGAAAATTCTGGAAGAGATGAAAATACAAAACCACCTGGCCTGCCTCTTGAGAAATCTGTATGCAGGTCAGGAAGCAACAGTTAGATCTGGACATGGAACAACAGACTGGTTCCAAATAGGAAAAGGAGTACGTCAAGGCTGCATATTGTCACCCTGCTTATTTAACTTACATGCAGAGTGCATCATGAGAAATGCTGGACTGGAAGAAACACAAGCTGGAATCGAGATTTCCGAGAGAAATATCAATAACCTCAAATATGCAGATGACACCACCCTTATGGCAGAAAGTGAAAAGGGATTAAAAAGCCTCTGATGAAAGTGAAAGAGGAGCGGGAAAAGTTGGCTTAAAGCTCAACATTCAGAAAACGAAGATCATGACATCCAGTCCCATCACTTCATGGGAAACAGATGGGGAAACAGTGGAAACAGTGTCAGACTTTACTTTTTTGGGCTCCAAAATCAGTGCAGATGGTGACTGCAGCCATGAAATTAAAAGACGCTTACTCATTGGAAGTAAAGTTATGACCAACCTAGATAGCATGCTGAAAAGTAGAGATATTACTTTGCCAACAAAGGTCCGTCTAGTCAAGGCTATGGTTTTTCCAGTGGTTATATATGGATGTGAGAGTTGGACTGTGAAGAAAGCTGAGCACCGAAGAATTGATGCTTTTGAACTGTGGTGTTGGAGAAGACTCTTGAGAGTCCCTTGGACTGCAAGGAGATCCAACCAGTCCATCTTAAAGGAGATCAGTCCTGGGTGTTCATTGGTAGGCTTCATGATGAAGCTGAAACTCCAATACTTTGGGTACCTCATGTGAAGAATTGACTCATTGGAAAAGACTCTGTTGCTGGGAGGGACTGGGGGCAGGAGAAGAAGGGGACTACAGAGGATGAGATGGTTGGATGACATCACCGACTCCATGGACATGAGTTTGAGTGAACTCCGGGAATTGGTGATGGACAGGGAGGCCTGGCGTGCTATTATTCATGGGGTCACAAAGAGTCAGACATGACTGAGCGACTGAACTGAAATGAAAAGTGAAAGTTAAGTTGCTCAGTCATGTCTGACTCTGCGACCCCATGGACTATTGCCTACCAGGCTCCTCTGTCCATGGGATTTTCCAGGCCATAGTGCTGGAGTGGATTGCCATTTCCTTCTCCAGTGGATCTTCCCCACCCAGGTATCAAACCCAGGTCTCCTGCATTGTAAACAGATGCTTTACCATCAGAGCCACCAAGGAAGTCCATGAACTGAACTGAACTGAATGTCATTTCATTTTTTCTTTTTTATGTTGGCATGCTTGTGTTAATGGAGTATTTTAAAGCAAACTCCAGACATGATATCATTTTATGCCTACTTTGTAAGAAAAATAAATCAAAATTTAAGTAAACTCTATTTTCTCTTTTCCCACTAGATTAAAAGTAACCAATTTAAAATATAGAGAGGAATGTTGGAGTCAAACAACATTAGAGCAGTGAGGTTTAACAGCTCATAATAAAAAAGTAGATGCAGAATATCATTGTGTGCTATAGTAGAATAAAATATTGAATATTTATGATAACCCTGAGTTGGCTAAGAAAAGTTCTATATATCTTAATAATTTTATATAAGAATGCAATAACATGAATAATTATTTTATAATGTTATAAATGTTATAATGTTATAGATACCTACAGAAATACTTACTAAAAGATTTTTAAATGAATATAGGGTTTTGTACTTGAATGGATTATCTTCAGTACCTATAACATTTATCCATAAGGCCAGATATGAATCTGACAGCATTATGCCTTAAAACGTAATGAATATAGCATAGTTTTACGTTAGGCCCTGACACCTAAGTGGAAATAACATTTTTAAACAGAGTTATAAAACATGTGATATGTGAATCACAGAAATTATTACTTAGTCATATATTCTTCCCAGATATCAAGCAGTCAGAGCAGACTAGATAGATTTGGGGATAACTGAATCTGTAGGTAGATCTGAATCATTTTGTTTTGTGAATCCCAGAAGATGATTGTCAAAACACTTAAGGATTAAGACAAGACATACCAGGCCTGAACTGAATGGAAGAGCCTTAAAAGGCAGTTAAGTTCAGTCAGAGCATGTATGTGATTTTCCTAACTTTACATAGAGAGCTTTAGGATTCACCTTTGAAAATAATATGTCTAATAATATATTGGTTAAGATGAGCAAAAACCTCACCATCTTACACTTTGCAACAAGAAGTAAGTTCATCCACTGAGACATTTTTGGACTGATGTCTATTTCCAGAAATGAAGACATAGTGACTTTTGAAGTGCTACACTTGGCTTCAAAAGTCTACTTTATAACCAACACAGCAATGTTGGAACCTGGTTCCCTTTCAGAATAGAAACCACAGAAAAACACAAAAGTGGCCAAGGATTAGGTATATGAAATATTAAACAAAAATCAAGAGAAACTAGAGAAACTATAGTTTACTTCCTAATTAAAAAGGTTTATGAAGATTTTGGCCAAAGGCTTTTAATTTTTTATTTCTTTTTACATATAAGTCACTTTAAGGAATTTCCATCCATTGAATGAATGGAACAGCATTGTTGTTGTTCAATCGGTAAGTGATTAAGTCATGTCCGACTCTGCAACTCCCACGGACTGCAGCATGCCAGGCTTCCCTGTCCTTCACTCTCTCACGGAGTTTGCCCAGATTCATGTTCACTGAGTTGGTACTGCTATCTAACCATGTCATCCTCTGTTGTCCCCTTCTCCTCCTGCCTTCAATCTTTCCCAACATCAGGGTCTTTTCTAATGAGTCACCTCTTCACATCAGGAAGTCCAAAGTATTGGAGCTTCAGCTTCAGCATCAGTCCTTCCAATGAATATTCAGGGTTGATTCTCTTTAGGATTGGTTTTACGTCCTTGCTGTCCAAGTGACTAATGAGTCTTCTCCAGCGCCAGAATTCAAAGGCATAAATTATTTGGTGCTCAGCCTTCTTTATTGTCCAACTCTCATATCCATACATGACTATGGGAAAAACCATAGCTTTGATCATACAGACCTTTGTCAGCAAAGTGATGTCTCTGCTTTTTCATATGCTGTTTAGGTTGGTCATAGCTTTTCTTCCAAGGAGAAAATATCTTTAAATATCATGGCTGCAGTCACTGTCCACAATGATTTTGAAGCCCAAGAAAATAAAATCTGTCACTGTTTCTACTTTTTCCCCGTCTATTTGCCAAGAAGTGATGGAACCAGTTGCTGTGATCTTAGTTTTTTTTAATGTTGAGTTTAAGCCAGCTTTTTCACTCTCCTCTTTCACTTTTCATCAAGAGGCTGTTTAGTTCCTCTTCACTTTCTGCCATTAAAGTGGTATCATCTGCATACCTGAGGTTGATATTTTTCCCTGCAGTTTAGATTTAAGATTGGGATTCATCCAGCCTGGCACTTTGCATGATGTATTCTGCATGTAAGTTAGATAAACAGGATGATAACATCCAACCTTGTCATACTCCTTTCCAAATTTTCAACCAGTCAGTTGTTTCATGTAAGATTCTAAGTGTTGCTTCTGGACCTGCATGCAGGTTTCTCAAGAGACAGGTAAGGTGTTCTGGTATTCCCATCTCTTTAAGAATTTTCCATGGTTTGTTGTGATCCACACAGTCAAAGGCTTTAGCATAGTCAATAAAGCAAAGTAGATGTTTTTCTGGAACTCTGTTGCTTTTTTGATCATCCAACTGATGTTGGCAATTTGATCTCTCGTTCCTCTGCCTTTTCTAAACCCAGCTTGTACATCTGGAAATTATCAGTTCACATACTGCTGAAGCCCAGCTTGAAGAATTTTAAGCATTATCTTGCTAGCATTGGCAGCATAATTAGAAGTAAAAAGTGATTTTAGTTAACCTATGTCATCAAAATCATTTGATTGTGAATTGGAATGACTGTGGGAAAGTAGGAGGAGTCAATTAATAGGTTACTGTGTGTCTGGAAACCAATTTGTTCTTGAAAATGAAAGAGGTGTGACCGGTATTTGTAATAAGAGAGGGGCATTTCAGTATTTATAATTTTGAAACTGGAGTAGTATTCAATCACAAGGAGAGTAATTATACATTGGGTGACTGATTATAACGTAAGAGATCATGGAAGTTGAGGAGCCAACGTGTCACTTGTTGAAGTCTGTGACTGCCCAAGTAAGAGAAAGATAGATTGGTGTGAAGATTATGAGATATTGAGATGATTGAAGATCATGAAACAGCATCTTAGAGTCTAAGAGATGAGTGTAATATGAAATAGGGAAGTGATTTAAAATTAAGCCTAAAACTCCAAAAGGGAAGATATTTTAAAGTGGAAGTTACAGAATTATGGTGAGGAAATAGTGAAGAATGAGGATTATGGAGACCTGTAGTAGTCAGGAGCCGTAACCTCTGTTGAAAGAGGTTGTAGAACATGTAGGTTTGGGTCACTGTCTTTGCTGGTTAGGAAATGCAAAATTGAACTATTTTCCTGATGGCATTTTATTACCTTTAATTTACACAGGCATGTTTTGCTTGTGTTCCATGTTATCTTTTAAAATTAATTTTTAATTTACTTAGATCTATATGCTATAGGAAAAAAATATATAGCATGCAATTAAGAGAAATGGCCAAAAATCTCTGGACATATTGTAATATGTTGTACATTTCACCTAGTCTTAAAAGTAGTTTTCCTAATGGTAAATGTAATCTACATAGCCAGTGTGGAAAACTTATTAAACATAAGAGTATATAGAAATGAAAGAAAAAAAAATCATATCTCACCCTTCAGAGATATAACATTCTTAAAAAATTCCTTTTGGTCTTTTTTATTAATTTTTAAAAGGAATATATTCTAAACATATAGGAAAATATGAAGAATAATATTACAACTATCCATATGCTCAACCACCTTGCTGTTACAAATGTTAACAATTTGACATAAACATCACATTTTGTTAAAAAGAAATGACATTTAACCAAAGAGATTAACAGCATACTCCAAACTATTTCCACCCTTTCTCTACCATGTAAGTGCCATCTTGAAGTTGATTTCCATCCTTTCTGTATTTTTATACATTTACTATATATTTATGTATTAATGTGCATGTGTGTCCTCAGTCATGTCCGCCCCCATGCTCATGGTAGCTCATGAGGCTCCTCTGTCCATGGAATTCTCCAGGCAAGAATACTGCAGTAGGTTTCCATGACCTCCTCCAGGAATCTTCCCAAACCAGGGATTGAAACCCTGTCTCTTACATCTCCTGCATTGGTGATACCTGGGAAGAGCTTTACCTCTAGCGATACCTGGGAAAAGCGAGTCACATCCATGTGTAAACCCTTCCAAGCCATGTAGAGACACACATAGAGGCTTTGAAGCTACTATAATTTTCTTGGGGCATTGAGCAAAAGCACGGAGAGGCAAGTTGTGCCAGTATGCAGTGAATGAGGGGAGATGAGGTTGGAGAGGTAAAGGTCACTGGGTTGGAAACTAAAGATGATCTCCATTAGACCTTTCTGTTGTAATTGTTTTTCCTGATTGCATTTTTAATGGATGGGCTGAATCTGTTGAAACATTCCAGATTAAAATGACCATCAACTGTCTCGTGAATTATATGGTATTATTATCATCAATTTTTCAGCCAAGAAAATAAAAAAGCAACTCACCTCATAAGAGAACGGGGCTGGTTCTCAGGTCTTTGTGCTATATGATCTCATTCTACTAAGCCATGAAAGACTAAGCTAGTAGTCCTTCAACATTAATGTGCATAATAATTGTCTATGGTGTTTAACATACTGAAAACTACTGAGCCCTATCTGGAGACTGAGATTTAGTAGATCTGTGGGAACTTCCAGGAATCTGCATTTTGGCAAGAGCCACCATCCCACCTCATGCTATCATATCTATTCCTTTTATTCCCGGAACTACATATTGACAAAATCCAAATATGCCAGCATGCCAAGTTTGAGTCCAGAAGTTTTATATAGAAGATATAGAATCAGTGGTAAGGCAAGATCCAAGCGAAGAGAGTGACATGGCATGGAGGAATGAAACAGTGGCAGATTTTATCTTATTGGGTTCCAAAATTATTTAACACTGCCAGGGAGAAGAAAAGGAATGTTAGAAAGTATCCCAAGAATTCTGAAGGTAAGTTAGAATTAGAATCCATTAAGATTTGTGGTCAACCATTGAGAGGCTGCTACTCCAGTACTCTTGCCCAGCAAATCCCATGGATGGAGGAGCCTGGTGGGCTGCAGTCCATGGGGTCGCTAGGAGTTGGACACGATTGAGTGACTTCACTTTCACTTTCATACATTGGAGAAGGAAATGGCAACCCACTCCAGTATTCTTGCCTGGAGAATCCCAGGGACGGGGGGAGCCTGGTGGCTGCCGTCTCTGAGGTCACACAGAGTCGGACAAGACTGAAGCGACCTAGCAGCAACAGCATCATTGAGAGGCTGAACTTCAGAGGGTAAAAATCCAGTCCTGATGCATAGAAATGCAGCCCTTGAAAGGTAGAGGCACAAAGGATTGAGAGTCAAGGTCACTAGGGATAGACAAAGTCAGCAGAGTGACCTGGAGCTGAGTAAAAGATCTTTGGAACTAGGAGCTCAAGTAGGACTGACTTGTTTTGAGAAGAGAAATAAACCTTCCTGATGGGATTAGAAGAGGCTGGGATGGGGAACAGGCAAGCTAAGCAAAATGATTCATTTGATTTCTCTTAATGTTTTAGTATGAGCTGAAATCACGATTTTGACTTTTTAACTCATTAATTTTTCTGCTGGAAGGGGAAAACAAAGAAGGAAAATATTTTTTTCTTGATTGAAATTTGTAGTTGGTTTCATGTAAGCTATTATATTAATATGCTAGATCCTGTTTCAGCAATTGTCTTTGTTCCTTTTATTTGCTGGGCTTTGGGTGGATAAATGGATCAGACCGTGAACATTGCTGTGAGAACTTTTATTTTGATACAGCCTACACTGCACCATTTGGCATCCTAAACGATAAGGATTCTTTTTTTCACCCTTATGAATATGAAGCAGTCTTTACCCCTCCTCCCCCTGTAACTCTTCTCTCTGAAATTTTGTTCTTTTTATTTCATTGTAACTCCCTGTTTCTTTCAGTTTATTTAAGTTTTCAGTGTGAAAAATATTGCAATATGTTTAGCATACTCTGTGAAAATCAAACATAAAATTGAATATTCAGGAAATGAAATTAGATAATGCTTATAATATAGTTATATGCTTATCAAATCTGATAACTAAAAGCTAAAAGTGTTCAAGGGTCAACAAAAGTCATTTGTAACTAGTTTTGTTGTCTTTTTAATGGTGTTAGTTTTTCTGTTGTTGCTTCTTTGAATTGTCAGCTGCCAAGAGTCCCTTTGAAACAGATCCAGATTATTGTACAATGCAACACTTGCATGAGAATAATAACCAAGTCGACCTTCCCTTGAGTTCCCTTAGTTTAGTCTTATTTCTAGTCAGGTCAAATTTAATATTCACAACCTAATTTTTTTTCAGGATCTTATCTTTAACATAAGTACCATAGAGATTAACATGATCAATCAGATTTTTCAAATTATGCCCATGGGCAAATTCCACCATTGAGAATTGTTTTTCATTCAGTTTTAATGAGAAAATCATGCAAGAATGTCTTAAATAATGAGATTTTACCAAAATAAAGTGTATAAGATCCAGGGTGAAAATCTAAAAGTAAAAATCAACAGTCTTGTGCTTTCTGCCAGAGAATGACTCAGATGTCCCTTAGTACCCATGGTGTTGGGACTGCAGATTCCTTAGTTAATTGTAGGATTATTAAATGGGCATGAAGCCAGGTCAGTGCAGGATCTCAGTTGGCAAAGAACAGGGGAGAAACCTCTTTTGGTTAGTAGATTGCTCTTTCCTTTGTTTCCTCTTTTCCAGAGGTAGCTACTGCAGCCAAGGATTTTTGACCTATTTGCTGTAGTGGCAAAGAACTGTGCCAGTAACAAAATCTACCATCTTTCCCTCTAAAATAGTTCTTCGTTTGTTTCTAATTTTAATGACTGTCACTACATAATAGTTGTGGGTTCCCAGGCGACTATTACTCTCCACTAGAAACAAGGAACTGAATAATAACCCTATCTCCCAAGATTCAATAATTAGATTTCATAATTCCAAGAAAAGATGTAGGCTATTTATATCTCTTACTTTATCACCTTTGATCAGATATAATTTACATACAATAAAATGACACACATTTTATAGCTTAATGTGTTTTGACAAATGTATTCACCCATGTCACTACCATCCCAGTCATAATAGAGAACATTTCCATCACCTCTAAACTTGCCTCAAGATCCTTTGTAGTCAATCCCCCATTTCCTGCCCCAGGCAACAACATATTTACCTTGTAACATTCTAGATTAATTTTACCTCTTTGAGATCACAATACAAGTGGGAATCATATAGTGTGTAATCTGGCATCTAGCTTCTTTCACTCAGCAGTGTATTTTGAGCATTATCTATGTTGTTGCATGTATTTGTAGCTCATCTTTTTTTATTTTTTTTTTAATTGCTGAATAGTATACCATTATATATGGCTAGGTGTGTGCATGCTAAGTTGCTTCAGTCCTGTCTGCCTCTTTGCGACCCTCTGCACTGTAGCCCTCTAGGCTCCTTTGTCCATAGGATTCTCTAAGCAAGTATACTGGAGTGAGTTGCCATGTTCGCTTCCAGGAGATCTTCCTGACCCAGGGATCGAACTGGCATCTCTTATGTCTCCTGCATTGTCAGGTGGGTTCTTTACCACTAGTGCCACCTGTGTGTGTGTTTAGTCACTTAGTCGTGTCCAACTCTTTGTTGACCCCACGGTCTGGAGCCCTCCAGGCTCCTCTGTCCATGGAATTTTCCAGGCAAGAATACTGGAGCAGATTGCCATTTCCTACTCCAGGGTATCTTCCCATCCCAGGGATCAAATCCATGTTGGAAACACAATATACCATAGTGATTGAAAGCTACAGTTCAGCAGTAGAAGACCTGGACTCAAGTACCAGCATCTGTGATGCAGGCAAGTGAGTTACTCTTTCTGAGATTCCATTTACTAATTGCCAAATATATATAATTATAATATATTCTTCATATGTGAAATATAGATAATTATAATTCATTTTTCATAGGATTGTTGTGAAGATTAAATGAGGCAATTCTTGTAAAGTTCTGAGCATAATATTTGGTACAGAGACCAAATATTATGTTTATAAATAGACACTGGTTCTTGTTATTTCACGTTTTCTTTTTTTTTAATATATCATTTTTCATTTTCTTTTCTTTTTGTTTCTCTAATTCTTTATTTGTTTATTTTTTATACTTTATTTTACTTTATACTTTTCATGTTACTGACTTGTAGGAGTTGTTTATATATTTAAATTAGTAAAATGTTGCCATATATGCTACAGTTTTTTCTTGTTTTGTAATTGCCTTTTATTTTGGTTTATAATTCTTAATTCTTTGGCATAAATAGAAATATTTTTAAATGATGTAAACGTAGCTAATGCATTTCCTTTATGTATTTGCATTAAGGCTGCCTTTTCTATTCCAAGATTTTATATCTTTATATATATATATATAATATATAAACATTCATATTATATTTCCTTATATTTATTTCATAGTTTAATTTTTAACATATAAAATTTTAGCTCATTAATATTTATTAATTAGGGAGGTTAATTGCATGGTTTTTTCCAATGGAAAGTTAGTTTTCCTAATAATATTTATTGAATAATTGATTCTTGTCTCACTGATTTGAGATGCCTATTTTATTATATATGAATTTGTAATAATAGCACCTAATTGTGGATGTGACTGGTGATGGGAATAAAGTCCAATGATGTAAAAAGCAATACTGCATAGAAACCTGGAATGTTAGGTACATGAATCAAGGTAAATTGGAAGTGGTCAAACAGGAGATGGCAAGAGTTAATAACATTTTAGGAATCAGTGAACTAAAGTGGACTGGAATGGGTGAATTTAACTCAGATAACCATTTTACTACTACTGTGGGTAAGACTCCCTTAGAAGAAATGGAGTAGTTATCATAATCAACAAAAGGGTTCTAAATGCAGTTCAGTTCAGTTCAGTCACTCAGTCGTGTCCAACTCTTTGCGACCCCATGAATCACAGCACGCCAGGCCTCCCTGTCCATCATCAACTCCAGGAATTCACTCAGACTCACGTCCATCGAGTCTGTGATGCCATCCAGCCATCTCATCCTCTGTTGGCCCCTTCTCCTCCTGCCCCCAGTCCCTCCCAGCATCAAAGTCTTTTCCAATGACTCAACTCTTCGCATGAGGTGGCCAAAGTACTGGAGTTTCAGCTTTAGCATCATTCCTTCCAAAGAAATCCCAGGGCTGATCTCGTTCAGAATGGACTGGTTGGATCTCCTTGCAGTCCAAGGGACTCTCAAGAGTTTCCTCCAACACCACAGTTCAATGCAATCTCTAAAATGATAGAATGATCTCTGTTCTTTTCCAAGGCAAACCATTCAATATCATGATAATCCAAGTCTATGCCCTGACCAATAATGCTGAAGAAGCATTACTGTTGAATGGTTAATGTTCAACATTAGCATAATGTTGAATGATTCTATGAAGACCCTACATGACCTTCTAGAATTAACATCCAAAAAAAAAAATGTCCTTTTCATTATAGGGGACTAGAATGCAAAAGTAGGAAGTCAAGAGGACTGCACCTAGAGGAACAGGCAAATTTGGCCTGGGAGTACAAAATGAACCAAGTGAAAGGTGAACAGAGTTTTGCAAAAAAAAAACACTGTGGTCATAGCAAACATCCTCTTCCAACAACACAAGAGAAGACTCTATAAATGGACATCACCAGATGGTCAATACCAAAATCAGATTGATTATATTCTTTGCAGCCAAAGATGGAGAAGCTCTATACAAAGTCAGCAAAAACAAGACTGGGAGCTGACTGTGGCTCAAATCATGAACTCCTTAAGCCAAATTCAGACTTAAACTGAAGAAAATAGGGAAAACCACTGGACCATTCAGGTATGACCTAAATCAAATCCCCTACAATTATACAGTGGAAGTGACAAATAGATTCAAGCGATTAGATCTGATAGAGTGCCTGGAGAACTATGGACATAAGTTTGTGACATTGTACAGGAGACAGGGATCAAGACCATCCCCAAGAAAAAGAAATTTAAAAAGAGAAAATGGTTGTCTGAAAAGGTCTTACAAATAGAAGAGAAAAGAAAAGAAGCAAAAGGCAAGATGAAAAGGAAAGATACACTCATCTGAATGCAGAGTTCCAAAGAATAGCAAGGAGAGATAGTAAAGGCTTCCTCAGAGATCAGTGCAAAGAAACAGAGGAAAATAGTAGAATGGGAAAGACTAGAGATCTCTTCAAGAAAATTAGAGTTACCATGGAAACATTTCATGCAATGATGGGCACAATAAAAGACAAAAATGGTATGGACCTAAGAGAAGCAGAAAATATTAAGAAAAGGTGGCAAGAACACACAGAAGACCTATACAAAAAATATCTGCATGACAGAGATAAGCTCGATGGTGTGATCACTCACCTAGAGCCAGACATCCAGGAATGTGAAACCTAATGGGCCTTAGAAAGCATCACTATGAACAAAGCTAGTGGAGGTGAAGAAATTCCAGTTGAGCTATTTCAAATCCAAAAAGACGATGGTGTGAAAGTGCTGCACTCAATATGTCAGCAAATTTGGAAAACTCAGTGGTGGCCACAGGACTGAAAAAAGTCAGTTTTCATTCCAAGCCCAAAGAAAGGCAATGCCAAAGAATGCTCAAACTACTGCACAATTGCACTCATCTCACATGCTAGCAAAGTAATGCTCAAAATTCTCCAAGCCAGGCTTCAGCAATACATGAACCGTGAATTTCCTAATATTCAAGCTGATTTTACAAAAGGCAGAGGAACCAGAGATCAAATTGCCAACATCCACTGGATCATGGAAAAAGCAAGAGAGTTCCAGAAAAACATCTATTTCTGCTTTATTGACTATTCCAAAACTTTGACAGTGTGGATCACAACAAACTGTGGAAAATTCTTAGAGAGATGGGAATACCAAATCACCTGACTTGCCTCCTGAGAAATCTGTATGCAGGTCAAGAAGCAACAGTTAGAATTGGACATGGAACAGACTGGTACCAAATCAGGAAAGGAGTACGTCAAAGCTATATATTGTCGCCCTGCTTATTTAATTTATATGCAGAATGCATCATGTGAAATGCTGAGCTGGATGAAGCACAAGCTGGAATCAAGATTGCCAGGTGAGACATCAATAACCTCTGATATGCAGATGACACCATGCTTATGGCAGAAAGTGAAGAAGAACAAAAGTGCCTCTTGATGAAAGTGAAAGAGGAGAGTGAAAAAGTTGGCTTAAAGCACAACATTCAGAAAACTAAGATCATATGATAATATACATGTTTCAATGCCATTCTCCCAAATCATCCCACCCTTGCCCTCTCCCACAGAGTCCAAAAGACTGTTCCATACATCTCTGTCTCTTTTGCTGTCTTGCATACAGGGTTATTGTTACCATCTTTCTAAATTCCATATATATGTGTTAATATACTGTATTGGTGTTTTCCTTCTAGCTTTCTTTACTCTGTATAATTGGCTCCAGTTTCATCCACTTCATTAGAACTGATTCAAATGTATTCTTTTTAATGGCTGACTAATACTCCATTGTGTGTATGTACCACAGCTTTCTTATCCATTCGTCTGCTGATGGACATCTAGGTTGATTCCTTGTCCTGGCTATTATAAACAGTGCTGTGGTGAACATTGGGGTATGCGTGTTTCTTTCAATTCTGGTTTCCTCGGTGTGTATGCCCAGCAGTGGGATTACTGGGTCGTATGGCTGTTCTATTTCCAGTTTTTTAAAGAATCTCCACACTGTTCTCCATAGTGGCTATACTAGTTTTCATTCCCACCAACAGTGTAAGAGGGTTCCCTTTTCTCCACACCCTCTCCAGCATTTATTGCTTGTAGACTTTTGGATAACAGCCATTCTGACTGGCATGAAATGGTACCTCATTGTGGTTTTGATTTGCATTTCTCTGATAATGAGTGATGTTGAGCATCTTTTCATGTGCTTATTAGCCATCTGTATGTCTTCTTTGGAGAAATGTCTGTGTGAAATGAATCACCAGTCCAGGTTCGATGCATGATATAGGATGCTCGGGGCTGGTGCGCTGATGACACAGAAGGATGGTATGGGGAGGGAGGTGGGAGGGGGGGTTCAGGATGGGGGACACATGTACACCCATGGTGGATTCATGTCAATGTATGGCAAAATCAATACAATATTGTTATGTAATTAGCCCCCAATTTAAATAAATAAATTTATATTAAAAAATTAAAAAAGAAAAAAGAAAACTGAGATCATGGCATTTGGTCCTATCACTTCATGGCACATAGCTGAGGAAACATGGAAACAGTGAGAGACTATTTGGGGGGCTCCAATCATTTGAAAAGACCTTGATGCTGGGAGGGATTGGGAGCAGGAGGAGAAGGGGATGACAGAGGATGAGATGGCTGGATGGTATCAATGACTCGATCGACATGAGTTTGAGTAAACTCTGGGAGTTGGTGATGGACAGGGAGGCCTGGCGTGCTGTGATTCTTTGGGTCACAAAGAGTCAGTCATGACTGAGCAAATGAACTGAACTGAACTGAACTGAACTGAAAATCACTACAGACGGTGCCTGCAGCCATGAAATTAAAAGACACTTGCTTCTTGGAAGAAAACTTTTGACCAACCTAGACAGCATATTAAAAAGCAGAGACATTACTTTGCCAACAAAGATCTGTCTAGTCAAAGCTATGATTTTTCCAGTAGCCAGGTATGGATGTGAGAGTTGGACTATAAAGAAAGCTGAGTGCTGAAGAATTGATGCTTTTGAACTGCGGTTTTGGAGAAGACTCTTGAGAGTCCCTTGGACTACAAGGAGTTCAAATAAATCTGTCCTACAGGAAATCAGTCTGAATATTCATTGGAAGGACTGATGTTGAAGCTGAAACTCCAATACTTTGGCCACCTGATGCAAAGAGCTGACTCATTTGAGAAGACCCTGATGCTGGAAAAGAATGAAGGCAGGAGGAGAACAGGATGACAGAGGATGAGATGGTTGGATTGCATCACCAACTCAGTGGACATGAGTTTGAGTAGGCTCTGAGAGTTGGTGATGGACATGGAAGTCTGATGTGCTGCAGTCCATATTGTTGCAAAGAGTCAGGCATGACTGAGAGACTGAACTGAATAATAAAGATCTGTCTTTCCTTAATTTTTCTTTTCTCTTCAATTTCTCTCCATGCTCTTTGCCTATACACACTTTATTTTATTTCTTGTAAAGCAAGTGTGCCTTTAGTGCCATTCTTTCTAATAGTTCCCTGGATAATATTACCTGTTTATTTTTCCAAATATATTTTAAGCCATGCATAAAATCCCAAAGTAATCTAATTAGGATTTTGAATGAAATTGCACTAAATGTATACATATAACTAGGAAGAAGTTTCTTTTTATAAAATTGAGTCTTCCAATTCAGGGACACAGCGTTTCTTTTTCTTTGTTCAATTTTTGTCACTGTATCTGAATTTAAGTGAAAGTTAAAACTCCCCACACCAATTGTGAAAATGCTCCAGATCCATTTCAAGTTCCGTTTTCTTAATTAAGGCTTTCCCATTGTCTCTGATTAAATGTGCTAGTGAAGTCCATGAGATTCTGAAGTAATTTAGAATTTTTAGACTCTGTTGTTCATGGATTAAGTCTTCCATAAATTTTAGCTTAGTCTGAACAACCTGTATGCATGCAGGTCAGGAAGCAACAGTTAGAACTGGACATGAAACAACAGACTGGTTCCAAATAGAAAAAGGAGTATGTCAAGGCTATATATTGTCACCCTGCTTGTTTAACTTATATGTAGAGTACATCATGAGAAACATTGGCTGGAGGAAGCACAAGCTGGAATCAAGATTGCCAGGAGAAATATCAATAACCTCAGATAGGCAGATGACACCACCCTCATGGAAGAAAGTGAAAAGGAAGTAAAGAGCCTTTTGATGAAAGTGAAAGAGGAGAGTGGAAAAGCTGGCTTAAAGCTCAACATTCAGAAAACTAAGATCATCGCATCCAGTCCCATCACTCCATGGCAAATAGATGGGGAAACATTGGAAACAATGGCTGACTTTATTTTTCTGAGCTCCAAAATCATTGCAGATGGTGATTGCAGCCATGAAATTAAAAGATACTTACTCCTTGGAAGGAAAATTATGACCTACCTGGACAGCATATTAAAAGGCCAGAGACATTCGTTTGTCAGCAAAGTTCTGTCTAGTCAAAGCTATGTTTTTTCCATTGGTCATGTATGGATGTGTGAGTTGGACTATAAAGAAAGCTTCTGCTGCTGCTGCTAAGTCGCTTCAGTCGTGTCCAACTCTGCGACTCCATAGACGGCAGCCCACCAGGCTTCCCTGTCCCTGGGATTCTCCAGGCAAAAATACTGGAGTGGGTTGCCATTTCCTTCTCCAATGAATGAAAGTGAAAAGTGAAAGTGAAGTCACTCAGTCGTGTCCGACTGTTAGCGACCCCATTGACTGCAGCCTACCAGGCTCCTCCGTCCATGGGATTTTCCAGGCAAGAGTACTGGAGTGGGTTGCCATTGCCTTCTCCCATAAAGAAAGCTGAGCACTGAAGAATTGATGCTTTTGAACTGTGATGTTGGAGAAGACTCCTGAGAGTCCCTTGGACTACAAGGAAATCCAACGAGTCCATCCTAAAGGAGATCAGTCCGGAATATTCATTGGAAGGACTGACGTTGAAGCTGAAACTCCAATACTTTGGTTACCTGAGGCGAAGAACTGACTCATTTGAGAAGACCGTGATGCTGGAAAAGATTGAGGGCAAGAGGAGAATGGAATGACAGAGGATGAGATGGTTGGATGGCATCATTGACTCAATGGACGTGGGTTTGGGTGGATCCTGAGTGTTGGTGATAGTCAGGGAGGCCTGCCGAGCTGCAATTTATGGGGTCACGTGTCCTAAGATTTGGACACGACTGAGCGACTTAACTGACCTGATCTACAGTATATCCTGTTGTATACAATTTACCCTAAATAAAATGGTCTGTGTTGGAAAACTTTACAAGTATATTTTGTATATCTTCAAGAGCAAAACAGAATCCAGAAAACGTGCATATAAGTTGAAGTCCAGCTTCTGGCTATCTGTGTGATCTTGACAAGTTATTTAACCTCATCCTTGGAAAATAAGATGAATGATTTCAAAAGAGTATCTACCTCACTGGCTTCTTTAAACCTTGCTGTCCTCTAGAAATATATGCTTTTATCATTTTTCCCTCCATTTCTTATGAACAATAACTGTGTGTGTGTGTATGTGTGTGTGTGTGTGTACCTGTACAACTATAAAAATAGGCAGTGGGTTAGATTTGGCCTGTAGGTCATAGTTTGCTGATCTCTGGCTTGAAGAGGAATTTTAAAGCTGAGGTATGCATAATCTCTGCCCAGGTCAAGAACATACATGACACCCCAGAAATCTCTGTCTGCCCCTCCTAGATGATAATTCCTCACTCACTTCTAGTCACTTATGGTAAAATTTTTCTTGCTTCTCACTAAAGCTTTGCCATCCATGTATTTCTAAACAAGAATAGTTATTTTTGTACATTAGCTAAATGGAATAATATTTAATATGCATTGTTCTTTTTCTTCTCCTCCTCCTCCATCTTTTTCTTGATTTACCTCTTTTGTGCTTGTGAAATTCATCCACAAATGGCTACAGTTATTTATTTTATTACTGTACAGTGTTCCATTGTATTAATATATACACATTTTTCTTTTATCCATTTCATTGCCAATTGAAAATTGGCCTGGTTTTCAGTTAGGGGTTATTATTAATGATGTTCTTATGAATGATTCTTTTTTCCTCTGATACACAAATACATATACATAGGAGGAGAATAGGGAGATGATCTGTATATATTTTTAGCTTGCAAACTGCTTTCCTAACTGGTTGCATCCATTTACACTCCTAATTTCAGTGAATGAGGGTTCCCATCCACCCAAAGTGTATGTGAGTTTCATTGCTCACTTTCTCATCAATGTTTGGTATTGTCAGACCTTTATTTTCCCTGTTTGATGAGTGTGTAATGCTATATCATTGTGGTTTTCATCAGCAATTCTTGATATCTAAGCATACTTAATGTTTGAAAAAGACAGTGGATTTTTTTTTTTTTTTTGTATAGTACTTGTCCTTTTAAGTTCTAGTCTATTTAGTTTAGGTAATACAGATATTGTAAAATATGTTCTTTTAGGATGAACTAAATATCCAAGCACAGAAGTATGGGTTGTATAACAAAGTAGAGACATTTTCTATATAAAATATTTGTTATAATATATAAAAACTTGGGCTTCCCTGGTTGCTCATCTGATAAAGAATCTGCCTGCAATGCAGGAGACCCTGGTTTGATTCCTGGGGTGGGAAAATCCACTGGAGATGGGAATGGCTACCCATTTCAGTATTCCGGCCTGGAGAATTCAATGGACTGGCAGGCCATGTCCATGAGGTCGCAAAGAGTCAGACATGACTGAACAACTTTCAGTTTCTTTCAATATACAAATTTCAGATTTGTACTGTTTATGTTCCAAAAGTGATCTTTAAAATGAATGTTTACTTTGCTTGGGGAACAAATGAGTTTTCATTGTACAAAAGTCACATTCCCCATGGTGCAGTTAAGATGGTCAAATAGGTTTAGAGTGAATCATTGAACATTATTTTTTCTTAGCCTACAACATTTAAAAAAAAAACTTCAAGGAGTCAAATGACTATGTAGTTGTGAAGATCCTATTATTCAAACATTTGGGGTATATTTTATTTTATTATTTATAAATGGAATCAAATAACCTCAAAGACTATATATGGAAAAAATAAAATTTGAAATTGAAATAATGTATAATTTTACCATTGTAACAGATTATTATTTTCTCATTATTTTCTTCTTAGTTTTCTTCAGTATAAATACTCTTCAAATGTAGCATAGATGTAGTGGTATGGTGCCTTATATTCCATGAAATCTTTCAGATATTTGAAAGTTTGGCACCCACGGTCAAAATTAACTGGTACAAAAATGTTTCATACAACATATAAACAATAAGTATTATCAGTATATTTCATAAGTGTATTTCTGTATTGATACTATATTGATAAATATACATTTTCATGACTGAAATCATTGAAACAAGATATCTTGTTCTCAATTTCTCTGTTGAAGATGAAAACTACATTTATTTCTAATGTGTCTTTATGGGGCTTTTATTTCCTCTAGGAGAAAAGTTGAATTTGTATTGATAGTGCTTAACTAACAGTTTTCTCTCACCTTATTAAAACAAATTGATGGAAGGGGTGGTCCTAAGATGGCCGAGGAATAGGATGGGGAGACCACTTTCTCCCCCACAAATTCATCAAAAGAACATTTAAACGCTGAGTAAATGCCACAAAACAACTTCTGAATGCTGGCAGAGGACATCAGGCACACAGAAAAGCAGCCCATTGCCTTTGAAAAGAGGTAGGAAAAAATATAAAAGACAAAAAATAAGAGACAAATGAGGTAGGGACGGAGCTCTGTCCCTGGAAGGGAGTCTTAAAAAGAGAGAAGTTTCCAAACACCAGGAAACACTCTCACTGCTGAGTCTGTGGAGAGCCTTGGAAGTGCAGAGGGCAACATAACAGGGAGGAAAAATAAATAAATAATTAAACCCCACAGGTTATGAGCCCAACGGTAACTCCCCCAGCAGAGAAGCAGTGTAGACACCTGCATCCACCACTAGCAAGCGGGGGGCTGGGCAGGGAGGGGCAGGCTGCATTGTTTAGAGTAAGGATCAGGCCCAAATGCCCCGAGGGCAATCAGAGTGAACTAACTTGGGCTAGCAAACCAGACTGTGGGATAGCTACCAGGTGAAAAGCTCTAACATAAGATACTGCCAAGACCACATACAGAACAAAGGACTGAACAGAATTAGCTGGCTGCAGACCATCTCCCTCTGGTGACAGGCAGCCAGAGCCAGAAGGGCTGGAAGGGGGCAATCGCAGCCCCAGAGAGACATTATCTACCAAACTGCAAGCAGGCTTCTTTGCTAACTAAGACTTCTTAGGGTTCTGGACAGTCATCATCTGCCTGAGAAGGTTCACCAGTTGTACACCCAAAAAAACCATGCAGCAGGGACGGGAGAGGCAATAAGTCACAGTGACCGTGCTCATCAAACACCTGAGCTACTTGGACCTGGGAAGGGCACAAAACGCAGGCCCAACTGAGTCTGCACCTCTGAGGGCTACCTGAGTGCCTGAACCTGAGTGGCTTAGACCTGGGAGGTGCATGTAGCCCAGGGCTGGCCTCAGGTGGCTCCTGGTGGAGCAACCTAGAGCCTGAGCTGTGTGCGCCGTGAGCGGGGGCAGGCCCAGTGTTCTGAGACACTGTGAGCACATGCCAGTGTTATTTGTTTGCATCATCCCTCCCTCTCCACATTGCGACTGAACAAATCAGCCTAAAAAAAGTGTCCACCACCGCCCCCCTTGTGCCAGGGCAGAAATCAGACACTGAAGAGACCAGCAAACAGAAGAAGCTAAAACAGAGGGAACTGCCTTGGAAGTGACAGGTGCAATAAATTAAAACCCTGACATTAGTACCGACTACATAGGAAGGGGCCTATAGATCTTGAGAAATATAAGCCGGACCAAGGAACTATCCGAAAATGAACTGACACCACACTGCCCACAACAACAACAGAGAAAGTCCTAGATATATCTTTACTATTTTTATGATCATTCCTTCTTTTCCTTCTTTTTTTTAACTTTTTAAATTTTTTAAGTCCTCTATTACTCCTTTAATTTTCATTTTTATAACATACTATTACTTTTGAAAAAAAAAGACCCTATTTTTAAAGCAAACTTCATATATATTTTTAAATAATTTTAGTGACTTTTTTTCTTCTTCTTTTCTTTAATATTGTATTTTTGAAAATTCAACCTCTACTCTAGATTTTTAATCTTTGCTTTTTGGTAGTGTTATCAATTTTGTACCTTTGAAAACCCAATCTTCAGTACCCATTTTTACTTGGGAGTGAGATTACTGGCTTGACTGCTCTCTCTTCCTTTGGACTCTCCTTTTTCTCCACCAGATGGCCTATGTCTCCTCCCTCCCCCTTCTCTTCTCTACCCAACTCTGTGAATCTCTGTGTGTTCCAGACAGTGGAGAACACTTAGGGAAATGATTACTGGCTGGATCTGTCTCTCTTGTTTTCATTTCTTCCTTTTATTCTCCTGGCCACTTCTGTCTCATTCCTCCCTCTTCTCTTCCCTGTATAACTCTGTGAACATCACTGAGCAGTCCAGACTGTGGAGTGCACATAAGGAAGTGATTACTGGCTAGCTTGCTCTCTCCTCTTTTGATTCCACCTCATCTCATTAGAATCACCTCAACTCCCTCCTCCCTCTTCTCTTCCCCATGTAACTCTGTGAATCTCTCTGGGTGTCCCTCACTGTGGAGAAACTTTTCATCTTTAACTTAAATATTTTATCAATGATGCTGTATAGGAGAAGTCTTGAGACTATAGTAAAAATAAGAATGAAAACCAAAAGCAGGAGGCTTAATTCCAAATCCTGAGAACATCAGAGAACTCCTGACTCCAGGGAATATTAATCAATAGGAGCTCATCAAACACCATCATACCTAAATTGAAACCAAACACCACCCAAGGGCCAACAAGTTCCAAATCAAAACATACCATGCAAATTATCCAGCAACACAGGAACACAGCCCTGAGCTTCAGCATACAGGCTGTCCAAAGTTACCCGAAAACCATTGACATCTCATAACCCATTACTTGACACTTCATTGCACTCCAGAGAGAAGAAATCCAGCTCCACTAACCAGAACACCGACACAAGCTTCCCTAACCAAGAAACCTTGACAAGCCACTGGTACAACCCCACCCACAGGGAGGAAACTCCATAATAAAGAGAATTCCACAAACTGCCAGAATACAGAAAGGCAGCAATATAAACAAGATGAAGAGACAGAGGAATACCCAAAAGATAAAGGAACAGGATAAAGGCACAGGGAACCAAACAAAAGAGGAAGAAATAGGGAATCTACCTGATAAAGAATTCTGAATAATGATAGTGCAACTGATCCAAAATCTTGAAATCAAAATGGAATCACAGATAAATAGCCTGGAGACAAGGACTGAGAAGATGCAAAAAAGTTTTAACAAGGAACTAGAAGAAATAAAAAAGAGTCAATATATAATGACTAATGCAATAAAATGAGATAAAAAATACTCTGGAGGCAAAAAATAGTAGAATAACAGAGGAAAAAGATAGGATTAGTGAAGTAGAAGATAGAATGGTAGGAATAAATGAATCAGAGAAGAAAAAAAAACGAATTAAAAGAAATGAGGACAATCTCAGAGACGTCCAGGACAATATTAATGTTCCAATATTCCAATCATAGGAGTAGAAGAGGAAGACAAAAATAAACACCATGAGAAAATACTTGAGGAGATAATAGTTGAAAACTTCTCCAAAAATGGGGAAAGAAATAGTCACCCAAGTCCAAGAAACCCAGAGAGTCCCAAACAGGATCAACCCAAGGTGAAACACCCCAAGACACATATTAATCAAATTAACAAAGATCAAACATAAAGAACAAATATTAAAAGCAGCAAGGGAAAAAACAAATAACACACAAGGGGATTCCCATAAGGATAACAGCTGATCTTTCAATAGAAGGTCTTCAGGCCAGGAGGGAGTGGCAAGACATACAATACCTACAGCCCAGATTACTGTACCCAGCAAGGATCTCATTCAAATATGAAGGAGAAATCAAAAGCTTTACAGACAAGCAAAAGCTGAGAAAATTCATCACCACCAAACCAGCTCTCCAACAAATGCTAAAGGATCTTCTCTAGATAGGAAACACAAAATGGGTGTATAAACCTGAACCCAAAACAATAAAGTAAATGGCAACTGGATCATACTTATCAATAATTACCTTAAACATAAATGGGTTGAATGCCCCAACCAAAAGACAAAAACTGGCTGAATGGTTACAAAAACAAGACCCCTATATAGATTGTCTACAAGGGACCCACCTCAAAACAACGGACACATACAGACTGAAAGTGAAGGGCTGGAAAAAGGTTTTCTATCAAATACAGACCAAAAGAAAGCAGGAGTAGCAATACTCTTATAAGATAAAATAGACTTTAAAACAAAGGCTGTGAAAAGAGACAAAGAAGGACACTACATAATGATCAAAGGATCAATCCAAGAAGAAGATATAACAATTATAAATATATATGCACCCAACATAGGAGCACCACAATATGGAAGACAAATGCTAACAAGTATGAAAGGGGTAATTAACAATAACACAATAATAGTGGAAGACTTTAATACCCCACTCACACCTATGAATACATCAACTAAACAGAAAATTAACAAAGAAACACAAACTTTAAATGATAAAATAGACCAGTTAGACCTAATTGATATTTATAGGACATTTCACCCCAAAACAATGAATTTCACCTTTTTCTCAAGTGCAGACGGAACCTTCTCCAGGATAGATCATGTCCTGGGCCATAAGTCTAGCCTTGGTAAATTCAAAAAAATTGAAATCATTCCCAGCACCTTTTCTGACAATAATGCAGTAAGATTAGATTTCAATTACAAAAGAAAAACTATTAAAAATTCCAACAGATGGAGGCTGAACAACATGCTTCTGAAGAGCAACAAATCACAGAAGAAATCAAAAAAGAAATCAAAATATGCTTAGAAATGAATACAAATGAAAACACAACACTCAAAACCTGTGGGACACTGTAAAAGCAGTGCTAAGGGGAAAGTTCATAGCAATACAGGCATACCTCAAGAAACAAGAAAAAAGTCAAATAAATAACCTAACTCTACACCTGAAGCAACTAGAAAAGGAAGAAATGAACAACCCTAGGGTTAGTAGAAGGAAAGAAATCTTATAGATTGAATGCAATCCCTATCAAGCTACCAACGGTATTTTTCACAGAGCTAGAAAAATAATTTCAAGATTTGTATGGAAATACAAAAAACCTCGAATAGCCAAAGCAATCTTGAGAAAGAAGAATGGAGTTGGAGGAATCAACCTGCCTGACTTCAGGCTCTACTACAAAGCTACAGTCATCAAGACACTATGGTTCTGGCACAGTTCAGTTCAGTTCAGTTCAGTCGCTCAGTCGTGTCCGACTCTTTGCAACCCCATGAATCACAGCACGCCAGGCCTCCCTGTTCATCACCAACTCCCAGAGTTCACTCAGACTCATGTCCATCGAGTCCGAGATGCCATCCAGCCATCTCATCCTCAGTCGTCCCCTTCTCATCCTGCCCCCAATCCCTCCCAGCATCAGAGTCTTTTCCAATGAGTCAACTCTTCACATTAGGTGGCCAAAGTACAGGAGTTTCAGCTTTAGCATCATTCCTTCCAAAGAAACCCCGGGGTTGATCTCCTTCAGAATGGACTGGTTGGATCTCCTTGCA
The DNA here is from genome assembly GCA_006408615.1 of Connochaetes taurinus. Taxonomy (NCBI): domain Eukaryota; kingdom Metazoa; phylum Chordata; class Mammalia; order Artiodactyla; family Bovidae; genus Connochaetes; species Connochaetes taurinus. The sequence continues at coordinate 62,350 of SJXO01005207.1, read as the reverse complement.
GTCCAAGGGACTCAAGAGTCTTCTCCAACACCACAGTTCAAAAGCATCAATTCTTCAGTGCTCAGCCTTCTTCACAATCCAACTCTCACATCCAAACATGACCACAGGTAAAACCATAGCCCTGACTAGACAGACCTTAGTCACGAAATAATGTCTCTGCTTTTGAATATACTATCTAGGTTGGTCATAACTTTTCTTCCAAGGAGTAAGCGTCTTTTAATTTCATGGCTACAGTCACCATCTGCAGTGATTTTGGAGCCCAAAAAATTAAGTCTGACACTGTTTCCACTGTTTCCCCATCTATTTCCCATGAAGTGATGGGACCAGATGCCATGATCTTCTTTTTCTGAATGTTGAGCTTTAAGCCAACTTTTCA
>SJXO01005207.1:11409-60921 GCA_006408615.1 Connochaetes taurinus | reverse complement strand
CCAGTCTAGGTTTGATGCATGGTGCAGGATGCTTGGGGCTGGTACAATGGAATGAGCTGGAGGAATGGTATGGGGGGGGGAGGTGGGAGGGGAGTTCGGGATTGGGAACACTTGTACACCCGTGGAGGATTCATGTTGATGTGTGGCAAAACCAATACAATATTGTAAAGTAAAAAATAATAATAATAAATAAAAATAAAAATAAATGGACCAGTGCTTAATGAAGTTTTATAACATAATGCATACAACGTACTCATTTTCATCCTTATTAGAGACCAAAGAAAATGAGACAAAATGAGCAAAATTTTGTTAGTTCTCTTTTTAATGTGAGTTCTTGTCGCCATCAAACAATATTAATTTAATAAGTAATCTTAGGTAGAGTGACTTTGGGAAGTATTTCAGTCAAAAGGAGGAGTTAGCGATGGACTTTCTGTCTGGTATTACTACAATTTTTTTTTTTAAAAAATCCCTGTGTTATTTGATGTCACAAGCTCTAGCTTGTGAAGTTTATATGCTAAATCTATACTGATATGACCATGCGAAAATTGGAACTTTAAATTACTGACCAGTTTGCCAGGGTTTGTCATCAAGCTCTGTGCATAAATATTATCTTGCAGGGCACTTTACAGAAAATTGGACCAATTGGAATTTTGAACTTCATTTTCTACCTTCTTTTTGTATGACCCTTGCATTAAATGATGGAGTATGGAGTGCAAACACAAGTATAGGCAGTGTGGTTGGTTAAAAGTTGAAGAAAATTAAAAGAAAGCTAACAAGAGGCTCAGTAAGAAGTCAGTAAGAGCAAAAAATAAAAATAACAGGAAAAGGAAGACATGAAACAAAAAAATCAACCAAACATTTTAACATCATTATTTAGGTAGGGCATTATTACCAAGTTATATATGAAGTGATTTTTCTTAAACAGTGTAGTTTCAGTACAAAATTTCCTCTTGTGTGTGGTGATTAGCGATGACTTATTTCATATAAGTTGTTTCCCAGAAACAATCTAATTTTGGGCTTTGGAAGTCTACTGTGAACTATTTCCAATCTATTTATTCATTCTCTTCATGAACTACACTTCAGTTAGTATTTTTTTTTTACTAATGATTTAATAACATTTACATTTGTTCACTTAATTTGAAAGGGCTTTTCTTTTAAGTATCTTTTACTTTGAAACAGATATTTTTATGAATTTTGGAATTTTATTTTTTTCTCTAAAAAATAGGCTTATATCAAGCTGCTTTATATTTTATACTTAATGAATGTTTATTAATTAGAAAATACTTTGCAACTTTTAAACTTGATTTGACGTCCCTCTTTAGTCAGCTAGACTTGCTTTCATCAGTTTTGTACAGTGAGCCTACTGACCTTACACTGGATTAAAAATAAAGGAACATTTAATGAGGAGATATCTGATTGAGGGGAAAAAATAGGATGATTTTTTTCCATCGATGTCTGCTACTAAGATTGAGCAATTAATGGATGACATTGCTTATTACTACATCTGTTATAGTCCTCTGAGTTTCTTCACTCCAGCTTCTAAGTGGGAAGAGGCAGTCCTTTTTGATGCCCCACTTCATTTTTATTTGTTTTTGCTAAAAAAAAGAAAAAAAAAATCTAAAGAGCCCTCCAGGCCAGTGTGACTATATGAGCTTATCTTCTAAGCTCTAATACCAAGGACTCTTGTTTCCTTCTGTCCCTACTCCCTCCTCTCCATTAACCCCACTTCTCTCCTAGTGTTGCATAAACTTTTTCATTTGAGGTCATAAATGTCCTGATCATTCAATAATTGCAATACTCTTTTCTTTTTACCTTCCTTGTAATTCCACAGTTATTATTATTTTATTTTACACAGAGTGCTTACCCTTTCAGGCTTTACTCTTAGCACTATACAAATATTAACTCTAATGTCTTATTTTGAAGGACACTGCTTGATTTTGCATCTCATTCTCATTCTGGTATTGACACTTTCTGGTTCCAGCAATAGCTTCCATATTAGATCCTTGATTGTTTAAACAAGGAAATTATGAGGCAGAAAAGGAAGAGAGGGAGAATATGATGTAGAAGATAATAGGTCTGTTTTCTTTTTTGAGTAATACCTACTTCCATTTTACTTGTGATGTAGATAGGGCATTAAGGATGATATTATTGATAATACTGATTGTTGCCATTTTTACAGTGCTTCATTTTTTAAGCACTCTACGTGTATTATCTTTGATCCTGACAACAACTTTATCCACTTTAGCTATTGTCATATCCAGTTACAAAAGACAAAACTGAGGCTCAAAATTGTTAAGTAACTATACATGGGAATTTAATCCAGTGGGCTAGACTCCCAAGCCCAGGTTCCCTCCATTTTTACTAGAATGCATTTAACTGATATGAAAACTGAGTTACAGGAAAAAAAAAATTAATTGAGTGCCAACTCTAAATATACAATTTATCAATTAATCCTGTTGACAATTTATGTGGTAGGCATTGATGATTTGCCAGGATCACATATTAGTATACCAAGCCAGTTTTCTAAATAATATGTGTCTGATTTCAAATCTTGGTAGTGCTTCGACCATATGAGAGTCTCACAAAGGGTTGCAATATCTGAGTTTAGGTGATCAATGGAAAACTTTTTACTTTAAAATTTATGTATTTATTTTAAAATATGTTAGAAAGATACAGCTAGTGTAAAGTTGGTAAACAAAAACCTCAATTAAGTTGGGAGACCAGAAGGGAGAGTTCTCATGCCTTGTAACAATATGCAGGAAGAAAGGCTCCTTTCTTGGCTAGGATTCAGCCAATGAAAAGCCATGAACTCTTTGTTTACTGTAGCCCTCCCAACTTCTTTTCCCCTTCTGTACAAGCTTTGTCTGTCCCTTGCCCTGTGGGGAATTGCCAGAGTCAGACACGACTGAAGTGTCTTAGCAGCAGCAGCAGCACCATGTTTGCAGACCTTGAATTGCAATTCTTTGCTGATCTCAAATAAACCTATTTTCACTAAAGTAATATCTGCCAGCCTGTTTTAGTCAATCACTAGCGTGTCACATCTGATATTATGTTGATATCATTTATTAGGCTAAGTATGACATTTTGAAAGTTAGTCTTATTGGGACTTGCCTGGTGGTCCAGTACCTAAGACTCCAGTGCAGGGGGCCTAGATCCCACATGCCACAACTAAGGCTTCACATGCCTCAACTAAATATCCCACAGGCTGCAACTAAGACCTGATGCAGGAAAAAAAATAAATGTTTTTAAAAAGTTAATCTTATTAAAGAAGAAGTATTAAGAAAATAATACTATAATGTAAGAGATATGGCAAGATATGTAAAAGTGTAATCAGATAGTGTAGAGATATAGTAGAAATTATAAGGACGATATTTACATGATTGAAGTCTGGGAAATAATGGAGAAAATTAGGCTATATTTTATAGGTGAATAAATGCAAAAATGGTTAATGACTTCCCCAAGGTTATGAAGCTGACTTACAAAGAGATTAAAGAACAGTTTACGCTTTAGGTGGATCCTGAAATACATGGACACAGAGGAAAGGTAGTAGCATAACTGTCCAGAGCTGTTCTCAAAGTATCAAAAGTGGAGTCATTTCTCTCCAGAGTCTGAATTGGATATGGCAGTAGTGAATAAACTTAAATTACTGCAGTGATTACAGTAGAGTAAAGTTTTTGCTCCTTCCAGGAGGAGGCAATGGCAGGTATAAAAGGTGTAATTCCTCCCATTTCTCCATTTCTTCTTTTCTTTTTCCTTTTCTCTCTTCCCCCAAGAATGGCTTCCTATCTGCTTTAGGCTGTTCTTAACTTTCAGAGTGACCATTTCATCTTTCTAACACTGTTGGCCAGGATCAGGAGAGAGGGTGAGGCACAAAGTGGCTCTTGTCCAAGGGCTTTATACATTTCCCTTCTTCTTCCCCTTGGCCATCCCTGATAATGTCTTTTCAGAAGATCATTTTTGTGCTATGGAAGAATGCTATTGCAGTTTCAGTTTTGTGCTGAGGCAAGAACAAAGCAACCTCACTTAAAGAATGACAGGTTGCATAACCAGGAAACGTTCAAAGTAAATGGGTTTGTGAAGAGATTTATTGCAATTAAAGAGCAAATGTCAATTCAGAATTAAAGCTGAAAAGAACTATGCAAGTTAAAGACACCTCTGAGCACTTTCTTGGCAGATAACAAAATGGGTGACTTTTTGACAACAGAGTAAGGTTAATCTTCATATAAGGATGAATTATTCCCAACGAAGTTTTCCATCAGTTTTGTTCAAACTTTCCAACAGCACCAAGTGTGGATTTACAAATCTATTTTTTCATCTTCTGTGAATCTGTAAAAAAAAAAAAAAATAATAATAATAATAATAACAAACTTAGAAAACAACACTTTTGCTGGGGTAATTTTTTTCAGATGACATATTAGGGACAGTTAGCCCTTGACAAAGCTGTTAAGCAGCAAGGTTTATCATGAAAGGGTGACCTAGCTATCCAGGATCCTCATTCAGCAGGACATTTCTCTGTCTGAGAGAATAAAAATTGAAACGTTTGGTCTCATCAAAGTGTGAATCACTTAATGTGTTAATTTGGGGAAGTATTTACATTTTAATAGAAAGTCTACTAAGAGAGAGCAGTGGTTAACACAAGATCGGCTGTATCATATGATCGCACACACTATAGGGGAAATTGTGTGTGAGTATATGTGTTTATTAGAAGGATGGTAGAGGTGATAGAATGTGAAGTCAAGTGGGCCTTAGAAAGCATCACTGCAAACAAAGCTAGTGGAGGTGATGGAATTCCAGTTGAGCTATTTCAAATCCTGGACGAGGATGCTGTGAAAGTGCTGCACTCAACATGCCAGGAAATTTGGAAAACTCAGCAGTGGCCACAGGAATGGAAAAGGTCAGTTTTCATTCCAATCCCAAAGAAAGGCAATGCCAAAGAATGCTCAAACTACCGCACAATTGCACTCATCTCACATGCTAGTAAAGTAATGCTCAAAATTCTCCAAGCCAGGCTTCAGCAATACGTGAACCAGGAACTTCCAGATGTTCAAGCTGGTTTTAGAAAAGGCAGAGGAACCAGAGATCAAATATCCAACACCTGCTGGATCACTGAAAAAGCAAGATACTTCCAGAAAAATATCTATTTCTGCTTGATTGACTATGCCAAAGCCTTTGACTGTGTGGATCACAATAAACTGTGGAAAATTCTGAAAGAGATGGGAATACCAGACCACCTGACCTGCCTCTTGAGAAACCTATATGCAGGTCAGAAAGCAACAGTTAGAACTGGACATGGAACAACAGACTGGTTCCAAATGGGAAAAGGAGTACGTCAAGGCTGTGTATTGTCACCCTGCTTATTTAACTTATATGCAGAGTAGATTATGAGAAATGCTGGTCTGGAAGAAGCACAAGCTGGAATCAAGATTGCCGGGAGAAATATCAATAACCTCAGATATGCAGATGACACCACCCTTATGGCAGAAATTGAAGAGGAGCTAAAAAGCCTCTTGATGAAAGTGAAAGAGGAGAGTGAAAAAGTTGGTTTAAAGCTCAACATTCAGAAAACGAAGATCATGGCATCTGGTCCCATCACTTTATGGGAAATAGATGGGGAAACAGTGGAAACAGTGTCAGACTTTATTTTTTGGGGGCTCCAAAATCACTGCAGATAGTGACTGGAGCCATGAAATTAAAAGACGCTTACTCCTTGGAAGAAAAGTTATGACCAACCTAGATAGCATATTGAAAAGCAGAGACATTACTTTGCCAACAAAGGTCCATCTAGTCAAGGCTATGGTTTTTCCAGTGGTCATGTATGGATGGGAGAGTTGGACTGTGAAGAAAGCTGAGCACTGAAGAATTGATGCTTTTGAACTATGGTGTTGGAGAGGACTCTTAGAGTCCCTTGGACTGCAAGGAGATCCAACCTGCCCATTCTAAAGGAGATTGGCCCTGGGTGTTCTTTGGAAGGATTGATGCTAAAGCTGAATCTCCAGTACTTTGGCCACCTCATACGAAGAGTTTACTCATTGAAAAAGACTCTGATGCTGGGAGGGATTGGGGGCAGGAGGAGAAGGGGACGACCGAGGATGAGATGGCTGGATGGCATCACGGACTCGATGGACATGAGTTTGAGTGAACTCCAGGAGATAGTGATGGACAGGGAGGCCTGGCATGCTACAATCATGGGGTTGCAAAGAGTCGGACATGACTGAGCGACTGAACTGAACTGAACTGAACTGAGAGGTGATGGAGAGATATTGACTGAGACTATCCTACAATTCATTCATAACACATAAATTGGACCTTGGCAGTTGTAACTGTAGAAGTGGTTCACTCTCCACTGGTTATTGAGTATAAACACAACGTTGAAAGACTGTGGTTAATTTACAGAATGCCTGTACTCTTCAAGACCCACTTCAGTAATATGCTAGACAGAAAAAATACCCCAGGCTTCACAGAGTGATAATAACAATTACATTTATTGAGGCCTAACTGTGCCAGACATTGATTGGTCTGATAAGTTTAAATCTATTAACTCATTTAATCTTCAAAGTAGTCATATAAATAAGAACTATTATTTTCATATATGGAAATTGAGACCTTGAAAGTCTAAGTAACTATACCAAGGCCATACAGCAATTAGAGGAGCTGCCAAATATTGCTTTATACTATTAGAATCACTTCAGTTCAGTTCAGTTCAGTCGCACAGTTGTGTCCATGAATTGCAGCACTTAGTACCTTACAAATAACTTATATAGCAGATATGTACTCCTGATATATATATATATAAAATATAACTGATGTACAGCTGTTACTAAACCAAATGTGGATCCACTGGCTCATATACAGTGTGTTTTAGTAAAGAACAGTGTGGTGTTTATTGCACAGCACCAAACAAAGAGTTCAGGGTAACTAGTGTTCAAAACACCTGAACTCCCTGATGGGTTTCAGCAAAACAGTTTTAAAGGCCACGTGAGAAGGATGGTATGGGGAGGCAGACGGGAGGGGGGTTCAGGATGGGGAACACATGTACACCATGGCAGATTCATGTTGATGTATGGCAAAATCAACAATATTGTAAAGTAATTAGCCTTCGATTAAAATAAATAAATTTATATTTAATAAAAAATAAAGGCCAGGTGAGAGAGGGAGTGGGTCACAGGGTATGTGATCAGCTCCTGCACAGTTCTGTAATTTATTGATGGAGAGGTAACCTGGCTGTGTCACAGGGGTTAATGTCATTAATACTCAGGCTCCAGTAGGTCTGGAGCGAAGTGCTCCCAGTCATCAAGTAGTTAACATCCTCACTTTGGTGGAGGTTTGCTGCTGCTATGTCGCTTCAGTCATGTCCAACTCTGTGCAACCCCATAGACGGTAGCCCACTAGGCTCCTCTCTCCCTGGGATTCCCCAGGCAAGAATACTGGAGTGGGTTGCCATTTCCTTCTCCAATTCATGAAAGTGAAAAGTGAAAGTGAAGTCCCTCAATTGTGCCCGACTCTTAGCGACCCCATGGACTGCAGCCTACCAGACTCCTCCATCCATGGGCTTTTCCAGGAAAGAGTACTGGAGTGTTGTGCCATTGCCTTCTCCATTGTGGAGGTTTAGGATGGGTAAAATAAGTCAGGAAATGTGCATCAGATACTGTTATCTATGTGCCTCAAAGAGGAGCTAAGGGAAAAGGCTTATGGAGGTAGGGCTTTGCCCCAGGAAGGCCCCATAGGGTCTTGCTCAGTTACACTCCAGATAGGTCAAGTGACTTGCTTGAGATTACCATTTAAATTTGGGGAAATCTAGAATTATAACCCTGGCCTCCTGCATTTTCAGACCTTCCCCCAGTCCCTGTTGCCTGTGGACATGATAATTTCTCTTATCTCGCTGTTTCTCTTGTTTCATAGTGTGAAGTTGGGGTTTCTAGAGGTAGAAAATAGTAAAGTCAGATGATACAATTGCTTCAAGTAGAAGAAATTTTGATACCAACCATCAAGTAATAAGTGTTATAAGATAAGTGCAATTAGTACTGGAAGGTTTTGAAGGCAAAAGAGTTTACATGGAAATGGAGGATCCAGAGAACTCTCATGAAATAGATGGTACTTAAGTTTGGGGACTACACAACCAGGTCCCACTTCACTTTAGGAATCTTAAGTGAGAAGCAGTGTGGAAAATACAGTAGAGCTGGTAGAAAGGCAGAAAGTGGATAAATCAGTTCTGAAGCTATCAGAGTAGCACAAGCATGAGGTAATCAGAGACAGTGGGAATAGAAGAGAAGTGATAGGATTGACAGATGTGGCAGAGGTCAAGAACTATCATTACTTGTCAAGTGTCTGCCCAGAGGGGTGATGGAGAAGTTGAAACCAAAAATGTTTCCTAGATTTTAAATCTGATTGACCATTAACAGAAACAGGAAAATCAAAAGAAAACAGTGATTTGGAAGGGGAGAGGATGAGCCCAGTCAATAGTGCAGGCAGGACATCTTAGGGGAAATGTCCATAATAAAGCTAGTACCCAGGAATGAGGTGGAGTTTGCCATCGATATTTGGGGGACATATTCATAGGAGTGGATAGGATTTCCAAGATGAGGGTAGGAGATTGACTTAGGTGTGGGAGAAGGTGTGTCAGAACAAGAGCATAGATAATCAAACCTTGGCAAACATGACACAGTGCTATTTTTTATTAAAAAGAAAAAGCAAAACCTAAGAGGTTTCTATCGACTTACACTTTGAAAATGTATCACATACATGATCTTTTGTATCCCCAGAACTCCTGTCTGACACAGTATTGCATGATTTTTACAGGTGCAACTAATAAAGGATTCTGTGACTCCCAAGCTGCAATTTAGTCATTTCACCACTCAACACTACCAACTAGCTGTTTTTTTATTTCCTGGATACCTTCTTCTCCTTTAATCTGACTACCACAGGCTACAGGTTAGTCTAGGAACCCTTCAGTATTGCCCTTTGACTAAGGGCCCTAACCCAAGATAGAATAGCTAAGTATTATTCTCAGCCTAGTCATACACAGTCATTTATATATTTCAAAAATTATTTATTGAGAACAAGTTGAAGGCCAAGGATTAGATTCAAACAAAAGGGATATGGACTTTTAATTTTTCACATGTGGGTCTTGATGTAATGCAGAATTATTATCTCAGAGTCAAGCACTTGGAGCTGAGGTTGTCGTACCTCCTCTGCCCTATCAAGAAAAGGCCCTGTGCTTTTGGTCACTTTGTGAAGGAGCAATATCTTTGCATTTTACTCAGTAGAATCAGAGCCAGCCTTTGGCAATGATGTGAAAAATAAGTCATTTCACAGAACTCCCCCTCTTTTTGGTAGAATTCCTTTTTCCCTTTGTACTTGGTTCTTATCTGCCCAATATCCCATATTGTAACCCTTGAAAGTACTCTCTCATCCTGACCTCTGAGGGAAATGGGAACATATATTTCCTTGCTGTGTCAATTAGAAAGAAACAGAGTAGGGTGTTCCAAGTGTATCTGTTCTATGGGATTTAAAGGACATTTTGTTTAGTTTTTAGTTAAAATTGAGTTTTTGAAAGAAGACCAGTTATCACTGGAAGCTATGTTCTGTCTAATAGGAGAGAAATAATGTTTAACTTGGTAAGCAATTCTTAGTTATTGTGGGAGAAATAGACCAATAAAGAAGACAGAGGACACAAAATAAATTAGTTTGAAAATGCCAGTACCCTAATTAAAATAAAAACCATTAAGCAGTCAAGTATATAGTAAAATTTTTATTTGGTGATTATGTTGTTCACCCTTTTAATTACATAAATTGTCACTGATATGTGGCTTCAATATATGTTGACTTCCTATATGGTTTGTGATAGATGTCTACATGGTCAAATGTAGCCTGTTGTTGATTAAAGAATCCCTACTTGGGTCTTGTATGCAAGGCAAAAATTCTTAGAGAAACTAAGAGATTTACTTGGTACTTGAATCCTGGGATTAAAGAATCCTAAACTTAATCTGTTTCTTAGAATAATTTGTAAGATAATTAAAGTATCTGAAGTATGTGAAGTGTGAAATAACAAATATAACATTTATTTACTGTCTTAACATAAACTGATCTCATTTATTTGTATAGAAAAGGTATATAAAATACAAACTGTAAATATGAATAACAATATTATGATAAGATAAATGGTAAATAAAAGGAATAAGATTTCAATTTCTGAAGTACATTTTGATTTTAAACCCCATTATAATTGGGCTTCCTTGATAGCTCAGTTGGTAAAGAATCCACCTGTAATGCAGACCAGGTCACTTCCTGGGTTGGGAAGATCCCCTGGAGAAGGGAAAGGGTACCAACTCCAGTATTCTGGCCTGAAGAATTCCATGGACTGTATAGTCCATGGGATCACAAAGAGTTGGACACAACTGAGTGACTTTCACTTCCATAAGTTCATTATCTTACTGGCAACTTGCTAAGAATATCAATTTTATTTTTTATATGATTATTCACAAACTGAATGTGAATATTCAGAGTGTTACTCTTAAATACTCAGTATTCCATAATGGATAAAGTAAAATGCTATAGTTCAGCCAAAGAGTGAATTACCTAAAGACTGGCCTTCATGAGCCCATGGAATTTGACTTCACTTGTTAGGAGTGGACATAGGAGATTAGGGACACAAAAGAAAATCTACTAATATCATATGAGAGTAGTAGACAATTTAGTCTCTATACTTTTTTCTTTTTAATCTTTTGTTTAAAAGATAAACTCAATAAAATGTTGGTTAAATTGACAAATAAATGGAAATCCAAATTCAATGATTCCAACATTTTCCCCATCTTAACACCCCGGAAGGTTATTCCAAGCTCTCATCAGCAACAGTGGGTTGAGGAGAAATTCTCAACTAGAGAGGGAAGCATATCCTAAGAGAGGGAGGTTAGAATTTGGTTGAGACATGAAGGGTGTTGTGCAGTGTGTAATTTGAGAAGCTTCCCTGGGTAATTCTCATATATGGACCCACCAGAGTAAAAAAAATCTCTGGCTTAGACAATTCTCAGTGACAAATTACAAGGAAACTGATGTTTACAGGATTTTTAGAATCCATATTCTTTTAACATATGGAAATAGATAGGAACTTATTATTATAATGGGTTTCAGTTACATTGGGATTGTAATTTGATACCCATCCAGTACAGATGCCAGTAGAGGGTTGGCAACGCTTCAGAGGGTTTAGATAATTAACTCAATAATTTATCTGAAACCCTGCTGCTGCTGCTGCTGCTGAGTTGATTCAGTCGTGTCCAACTCTTTGCGACCCCATGGACTGTAGCTGCTAGGCTCCTCCATCCATGGGGATTCTCCAGGCAAGAATACTGGAGTGGGTTGTCATGCCCTCCTCAAGGGGATCTTCCCAACTCAAGGATTGAATCTGCGTCTCCTATGCCTCTGGCATTGGTAGGTGGGTTCTTTACCACTAGCACCACCTGGAAAGACCTATCAGAAACCCTCGGTTGGTTGATTGGTTTTAGTCACTAAGTCATGTTCGACTCTTGTGACCCCATGGACTGTGGCCCGCCAGGCTCCTCTGTCCATGGGGATTCTCCAGGCAAGAATACTGCAGTGGGTTGCCATTTCCTTCTCCAGGGGATCTTCCCAATCCGGGAATTGAACCCGGGTTTCCTACATTGCAGGCAGATGATTTACTGACTGAGCTATGAGGAAATCCCCATCAGAAACCCTACTTACTATTATATTTTTGAATGATTCATACACAAAGTACACAGAAGTTTTACTTTTAATTTCATGCATGTGTGTGGGTGTTCATCTGAAATTTCTTGGTAACCTCAGAATTTTTCAAGTCAGCCTGAAGGCTGTGATCTAGGACGTCATTATCATGTCAGGAACAGGAAAATATATGGGCAAATAAACAGAGAGGTGAGGAGCAGTCAGAGGTTAAAACCAGGAGGCATTCACTAGGAGACAGAGAGTAAAGTTGGCATAGGGTGAGCTAAGCAGAGCAACCCTATTCTTTTGTGAGAACTCAAAAGAGGCTGACTGATCTAGGGGTGATGAAATAAGTGGTCAGGAGAATTGGAATAATGCTGTCTAATTGCTGACACCTTAGTAATTCATGCTGAATAAAATATGAATTGTTCAACAAAAATAAAACCTTTTTTTCCCCCTTGTTGTTTTCTCCACTGAATTTTCAAAGCTAAGCTGTTGTCCAAGAAAGAATAAAAGGTTTGTTCCTCCACTTTAACAGTAGGAGTAGATGGGTGCTGTAAGAATGCACTAAAATCATCCCTGTACCTTAATTCAAAGGCAGAAGATGCCTGTCTGCCACAATTTTGAGTAAACAATTGTGTATCACATTGGGCTATTACTGCTCCCTGGTGCTGGGTTTATGCAATTCAATCACCTGCAAATGTTTTCTATATTCTGCAACCAGCCTCTCAGGTTTGATTTGGTTTTGTATAAATTTTCAAACGACAGCACCTTAAGCAAACATGCATTTTGCACATATTATAAAGTAATTAACCTCCAATTAAAATAAATAAATTTATATTAAACAATTTAAAAAATCAGAAGGTTTTCCAACTTTCTTATTACTGAGTTGTTGAAAGATGGATCATTCAGCTGACTTTTAAATAGGAAGATGAAGGACCAAGAAGTCAAGCTATTTGTCCAATTTTTATGAGCAGTAACCTCCTTGTTTGGGGAAAGAAATGACCATTTGCCTCCCCAGATGAGTCAGGAAATGGTTGAGGAGTGCAAAGATAGGCTGGGCATTGCATAATACTGTTTGCAAACTGCTAAGGATAGCTGTTCATTTTAGAGCATCAAGTCCTGTGAGTAGCCTTGGACCACACTACCTAATGTGTGAACAAAACTGTTAAATAAATAGCTAATATTTTTGATCACTTGTATTATTTCCTTTAAATTTTGCAATATGGGATTATTATTATTTCCACTTCCACTAAGAAAGTGAACCTTAGAATGATTAAATAATGCATGCTGCGACCCGGCACACTAAGCGCGGCAGAGAGGAGTTACCCCACGTCCGAGGTCAGGGGCAGCAGCCGAGAGTGCCAGGCTGTGACGGCACAGGAAAGGCCGAGAGGAGCTACCCCACGTCCGAGGTCAGTGGCAGCTGGGAGGAGACACCCCACGTCCGAGGCCAGAGGAGGAGGGTGAGAGGAGCTACCCGGCGTCTGAGGTCAGAGGTGGCCGGGAGTAGCCACCTTGCACCCAAGTCCAGGAGCGGTGGCCAGGAGGAGCCACCACACGCTGGAGGCCAGGGGCAGGGCCTGAGGCCAAGAGTGGTGGCCAGGAGGAGCAAAGCGAGGAGCAGTGGCTGCAAGGGCGTAGGAGGGCCTAGAGGAGCTATCCTACCTTGAAGGTCAGGAAGGGCTGCGGTAAGGAGATACCCCTCGTCCAAGTTAAGGAGCAGCAGCTGTGCTTTGCTGGAGCAGCCTTGAAGAGATACCCCACGCCCAAGTTAAGAGAAACCCAAGTAAGATGGTAGGTGTTGCAACAGGGCATCATGGGCAGACACACTGAAACCATACTCACAGAAAACTAGTCAGTTTAATCACACTAGGAACACAGCCTTGTCTATCTCAATGAAACCAAGCCATGCCAGCAGGACAACCCAAGACGGGTGGGTCATGGTGGAGAGGTCTGACAGAATGTGGTCAGGAATAACTCCAGAAAGAATGAAGAGATGAAGCCAAAGCAAGAACAGTACCCAGCTGTGGATGTGACTGGTGATAGAAGCAAGGTCCAGTGCTGTAAAGAGCAATATTGCGTAGGAACCTGGAATGTCAGGTCCATGAATCAAGGCAAATTGGAAGTGGTCAAACAAGAAATGGCAAGAGTGAACATCGACATTCTAGGAATCAGCGAACTAAAATGGACTGGAATGGGTGAATTTAACTCAGATGACCATTATATCTACTACTGCAGGCAGGAATCCCTCAGAAGAAATGGAGTAGCCATCACGGTCAACAAAAAAGTCCAAAATACAGTACTTGGATGCAATCTCAAAAACAACAGGATGATCTCTGTTCGTCTCCAAGGCAAACAATTCAATATCACAGTTATCCAAGTCTATGCCCAACCAGTAATGCTGAAGAAGCTGAAGTTGAATGGTTTTATGAAGACCTACAAGATGTTTTAGAACTAACACACAAAAAAGATGTCCTCTTCATTATAGGGGACTGGAATGCAAAAGTAGGAAGTCAAGAAACACCTGGAGTAACAGACAAATTTGGCTTTGGAATGCAGAATGAAGCAGGGCAAAGACTAATAGAGTTTTGCCAAGAAAATGCACTGGTCATAGCAAACACCCTCTTCCAAAAACACAAGAGAAGACTCTACACTTGGACATCTCCAGATGGTCAGCACCGAAATCAGATTGATTATATTTTTTGCAGCCAAAGATGGAGAAGCACTATACAGTATACAAAAACAAGACCAGGAGCTGACTGCGGCTCAGATCATGAACTCCTTATTACCAAATTCAGACTCAAATTGAAGAAAGTAGGGAAAACTGCTAGACCACTCAGGTATGACCTGAATCAAATCCCTTATGATTGTACAGTGAAAGTGAGAAATAGATTTAAGGGCCTAGATCTGATAGACAGAGTGCCTGATAGACTACGGAATGAGGTTCGTGACATTGTATAGGAGACAGGGATCAAGACCATCCCCATGGAAAAGAAATGCAAAAAAGCAAAATGGCTGTCTGGGGAGCCTTACAAATAGCTGTGAAAAGAAGATAGGTGAAAAGCAAAGGAGAAAAGGAAAGATATAAGCATCTGAATGCAGAGTTCCAGAGAACAGTAAGAAGAGATAAGAAAGCCTTCTTCAGTGATCAATGCAAAGAAATAGAGGAAAAGAACAGAATGGGAAAGACTAGAGATCTCTTCAAGAAAATTAGAGATGCCAAGGGAACATTTCATGCAAAGATGGGCTCAATAAAGGACAGAAATGATCTGGATCTAATGGAAGCAGGAGATATTAAGAAGAGGTGGCAAGAATACACAGAAAAACTGTACCAAAAAGATCTTCATGACCCAGATAATCATGATGATGTGATCATTCATCTAGAGCCAGACATCTGTAATGTGAAGTCAAGTGGGCCTTGGAAAGCATCGCTATGAACAAAGCTAGTGGAGGTGATGGAATTCCAGTTGAGCTGTTTCAAATCCTGAAAGATGATGCTATGAAAGTGCTGCGCTCAATATGCCAGCAAATTTGGAAAACAGCAGTGGCCACAGGACTGGAAAAGTTCAGTTTTCATTCCAATCCCAAAGAAAAGCAATGCCAAAGAATGCTCAAACTACCGCACAATTGCACTCATCTCACATGCTAGTAAAGTAATGCTCAAAATTCTCCAAGCCAGGCTTCAGTAATACGTGAACCAGGAACTTCCAGATGTTTTTTCAAATCCTGAAAGATGATGCTGTGAAAGTGCTACACTCAATATGCCAGCAAATTTGGAAAACTCAGCAGTGGCCACAGGACTGGAAAAGGTCAGTTTTCATTCCAATCCCAAAGAAAGGCAATGCCAAAGAATGCTCAAACTACCGCACAATTGCACTCATCTCACATGCTAGTAAAGTAATGCTCAAAATTCTCCAAGCCAGGCTTCAGTAATACGTGAACCAGGAACTTCCAGATGTTCAAGCTGCTTTTAGAAAAGACAGAGGAACCAGAGATCAGATTGCCAACAGCCGCTGGATCATGGACAAAATAAGAGAGTTCCAGAAAAAACATCTATTTCTGCTTGATTGACTATGCCAAAGCCTTTGACTGTGTGGATCACTATCAACTGTGGAAAATTCTGAAAGAGGTGGGAATACCAGACCACCTAACCTGCCTCTTGAGAAATCTGTACACACGTCAGGAAGCAGCAGTTAGAACTGGACATGGAACAACGTACTGGTTCCAAATGGAAAAAGAAGTACGTCAAGGCTGTATATTGTCACCCTGCTTATTTAACTTCTATGCAGAGTACATCATGAGAAACGCTGGACTGGAAGAAACACAAGCTGGAATCAAGATTGCTGGAAGAAATATCAATAACCTCAGATATGCAGATGACACCACCCTTATGGCAGAAAGTGAAGAGGAACTAAAAAGCCTCTTGATGAAAGTGAAAGTGGAGAGTGAAAAGTTGACTTAAAGCTCAACATTCAGAAAACGAAGATCATGGCATCCAGTCCCATCACTTTATGGGAAATAGATGGGGAAACAGTGGAAACAGTGTCAGACTTTATTTTTTTGGGCTCCAAAATCACTGCAGATGGTGACTGCAGCCATGAAATTAAAAGACGCTTACTCCTTGGAAGAAAAGTTATGACCAACCTAGATAGTATATTCAAAAGCAGACATTACTTTGCCGACTAAGGTCCGTCTAGTCAAGGCTATGGTTTTACCTGTGGTCATGTATGGATGTGAGAGTTGGACTGTGAAGAAGGCTGAGCAATGAAGAATTGATGCTTTTGAACTGTGATGTTGGAGAAGACTCTTGAGAGTCCCTTCGACTACTAGAAGATCCAACCAGTCCATTCTGAAGGAGATCAACCCTGGGATTTCGTTGGAAGGAATGATGCTAAAGTTGAAACTCCAGTACTTTGGCCCTCATGCAAAGAGTTGACTCATTGGAAAAGAGTGATGCTGGGAGGGATTGGGGGCAGGAGGAGAAGGGGAAGACCGAGGATGAGATGGCTGGATGGCATCACTGACTCGATGGATGTGAGTCTGAGTGAACTCCGGGATTTGGTGATGGACAGGGTGACCTGGTGTGCTGCGATTCATGGGGTCGCAAAGAGTCGAACACGACTGACCGACTGAACTGAACTATAGTAAGCAAGCCAGATTTTTCAATTTGGGCTTGTCTGACTGCAAATTCAGCACTTATTATCCTTCACACTCTGGAACTGTTCCTATGCACCACAAAAAGAGTAAGGCCAAGGTGAACTTGATGCATTTGAACTTCTCTTGCCTTCTGTGGTTGAATAAGTTGTACGGGACAAGTAAGGTGGAAAAGAGTTTCATTTCAAGGACAAAGTGATATACCCTCAGTCAATTTTATTTATGCTTTAAAGAACCAGCTTTTGGCTTTGTTCATTTTTGCTATGGTCTTTTTTGTTTCTTTATTTATTTCTGCCCTCATTTAAAAAATTTATTTCCTTCTATTAACCCTGGGGTTCTCCATTTCTTCCTTTTCTAGTTGCTTTAATTGTAGAGTTAGGTTATTTATTTGACTTTTTTCNCCTTCATATTTGAATGAGATCCTTGCTGGGTACAGTAATCTGGGCTGTAGGTTATTTTCTTTCATCACTTTAAGTGTTTCCTGCCATTTCCTCTTGGCCTGAAGAGTTTCTATTGAAAGATCAGCTGTTATCCTTATGGGAATCCCCTTGTGTGTTATTTGTTGTTTTTCCCTTGCTGCTTTTAATATTTGTTCTTTGTGTTTGATCTTTGTTAATTTGATTAATATGTGTCTTGGGGTGTTTCATCTTGGATTTATCCTGTTTGGGACTCTCTGGGCTTCTTGTCTTGGGTGATTATTTCCTTTCCCATTTTAGGGAAGTTTTCAACTATTATCTCCTCAAGTATTTACTCATGGTCTTTCTGTCTGTCTTCTTCTTCTGGGACTCCTATGATTCGAATGTTGGGGCGTTTAACACTGTCCTGGAGGTCTCTGAGATTGTCCTCATTTCTTTTAATTCTTTTTTCTTTTTTCCTCTCTGATTCATTTATTTCTACCATTCTATCTTCTACTTCACTAATCCTATTTTCTGCCTCCCTTATTCTACTATTTGTTGCCTCCAGGGTGTTTTTGATCTCATTTGTTGCATTATTCATTATATATTGACTCTTTTTTATTTTTTCTAGGTCCTTGCTAATCCTTTCTTGCATCTTCTCAATCCTTGTCTCCAGGCTATTTATCTGTGATTCCATTTTGATTTCAAGAAGTTGGATCATTTTCACTATCATTATTCGGAATTCTTTATCAAGTAAATTCTCTATCTTTTCCTCTTTTGTTTGGTTTGGTGGGCATTTATCCTGTTCCTTTACCTGCTGGGTATTCCTCTGTCTCTTCTTCTTGTTTATATTGCTGCGTTTGGGGTGGCCTTTCTGTATTCTGGCAGTTTGTGGAGTTTTCTTTATTGTGGAGTTTCCTCCCTGTGTGTGGGGTTGTATCGGTGGCTTGTCAAGGTTTCTTGGTTATGGAAGTTTGTGTCGGTGTTCTGGTGGGTGGGGCTGGATTTCTTCTCTCTGGAGTGCAGTGAAGTTTCCAGTAATGAGTTATGAGATGTCAATGGTTTTGGAGTGACTTTGGGCAGCCTGTATATTGGAGCTCAGTTCTGTGTTCCTGTGTTGCTGGTGAATTTGCATGGTATGTCTTCCTCTGGAACTTGTTGGCCCTTGGGTGGTGCTTGGTTTCAGTGTAGGTATGGAAGCATTTGATGAGCTCCTGTCAGTTAATGTTCCCTGGAGTCAGGAGTTCTCTGGTGTTCTCAGGGTTTGGACTTAAGCCTCCTGCTTCTGATGTTCAGTCTTATTTTTACAGTTGTCTCAAGACTTCTCCTTCTATACAGCATCATTGTTAAAACATCTCCTTTCAAAGACAATGGGCTGCTTTTCTGGGTGCCTGATATCCTCTGCCAGCATCAGAAGTTGTTTTGTGGAATTTACTCAGCTTTTAAATGTTCTTTTGATGAATTTGTAAGGGAGAAAGTTTTCTCCCTGTTCTATACCTCTGCCATCTTAGGACCGCTGACATTTTTTTCTTGAATAATGTATCAGTATAAACCTCCCTCATAGACCTGCTTTTGATACATCCCATAGATTTGGGAATGTCATGGTTCCATTTTCATTTGCCTTAAGATATTTTCTGATTTCTTCTTTGCTTTCTTCATTAACCTTTAGTCAACCTTTAGTTTAGTAGTATAGTCTTTAGTTTACACAAATTTATTATTTTCCCATTTTTCTTTCAGTAATAAAATTCTAGTTTCATACTGTTGTAGTAGGAAAAAATGCTAGATAAAATTTTTATCCTCTTAAAATTTTTGAGACTTGTTTTGTGGCGTAGCATGTGATCTATCCTGGAGAGTGTTGCATTGGCACTTGAAAAAAAGATGTGCATTCTGCTGTTTTGCCCCACCTGAGGGGCATGACAACTAAAGCATGAGATTCTCATGAATGTTGTTCAGGCTTCTCTAGCCTATCTGTCTCAGCAGTCCTCCAGCTAGCCATGGGAAATATCTCCTACATGTAGAATCCCAGGATTGGGATACTCAGTCCATAGCTCAACCCACTCAGTTCCTAAGGTAGGTGTCCACTTGTGTAATCTCCTTTCTCCTCTGAGTCCCCTCCAAGGACCACAGTTCTCTTCCTGATCACTTTTCTGTCATTCCTACACAATTATGCATGTAACTTTCTTACAGCCTTAGTTGTACTTTCTTACAGCCTTAGTTGTCCTTCTGCCAGTTTCCAGTTAGATTTTGGTGAGAATTATTGCACATGTAGATGTATTTTTGATGTGTTCATGATGGGGAGAGGGGATATAAGCTCCACATCCTCTTACTACTCTGCTGTCACAAATGCCTTTCCTGGTACAACTACTTTCAAAAACATTTTTGAAGTTTCTGAAATGTTAAACATTTCAGAATGTAGCTTCATCATTTATCTGTCATTCCAATTTTAGGTGCTTACCCAAAAGAAATGAGTGTATGTCCATTAAAAGACATGTACACTTGTACAGCTTTATCTGTAATTACCAAAATCTGGAAACAACCCAAATGTCCATAGATAGATGAATGGATAAATTAATTTTTTTACATCCATACAATGGAATACAACTCAGCAATACAAAGAAATTAACTATTACTACACACAATATGGATGCATCTTAAAATAATTGTGCAGAGTGGAAGTACCTAGACCAATAGATGAGTGCATGTTGAATGTTTTAGTTTATAAGAAATTCCAGAAAGTGAAAGCTAATCTACAGTGACTTAAAATATGTAGTTGGGTTCCTGAGAATGAGAGGTGGAGGGGCAGGAAGGATGGACTGCCAAGGGACACCTGAAGACGTATATAGGCAGTGGATATGTTCACTATCTCGATTGTGGGGATGATTTCACAAGTTTATATATATATATATGTTTTAAAACTTTTCAAATGTACACTCTTTAAATATGCACTTTACAGTAGGTAAATTATACTTCAATTAAGTTGTTAAAAGAAAACAGACACCAAGTACTAGAAATAAACAGGTGTTTTCTTTTTTAATTTGTCATTAACATGGTATCATAAGGTTCGAAGGCCATAAACAAAATATTGTAAAATTTGCTACTAAAAACTGAAAAATTATTTAATGAAAATTAACATGAAGTGTCAAATGACAAACTGAAAAATATTTGTGGATTAAAATAAAATTTCCTGAATGAGGAAAGAATTCTTATAAATCAAAAAAGAGCAATATAAATAATACAGAAGAAAAAATGGGAGAAAGTATATTTTCAGAGAATTACAAAAAATAAATAGGTAAAATTTTACTCAATATTAGTTATTAATAAAAATCAGATTAAAACTAATAGTAACAAATTTTATTTTCTAAACTTTAAAATAAAAATCTTAATAATGCCTAGTTTTGTTGGTTCAATGCAAGAAGGTAATTTGCCAACATAAGTCAACTTAAATTCAAAATTATTCTATCAATCTCACCATTAAAATTTGCTTTGATTTATCATTGTGAGATAAATTCACAATTGTGCATCAGTATTCATGTTCAAATATTGTTATATTATTTGTAATAATGAAAGTGCAAATAATTTGTCTGATAATGGGTGATTGATTGCATAAATTGTAATATATCCATAAAAATGAATACTAATAGCCTTTAAAAATAATTAGAATGGCCTATGCACATTAACACATAAATGTGTGCATCATATATTATATGAAAATATATATAACCACTCTATCTTGCACTGATATATTTTCATGATATGTATATATTTCATATTTACATTTTAGATATGCATATATTATGCAATACAATACACACAAATCCTTTACAGCAGTTTTCTCGAGGAAAAGGGGAGAGAGAAGAGTAGAACTTTTTTTTTTAACCTTATACTTTATATATTATTTGCATTTTCTTCCATGAACATTATTATTTTGATTAGAAACTTGTTAATAAAATATTTTCAGGTTTGCTATAGTTTTTTAAACCACTTTTTTGAGGTGAGGTTAATATATTAAAAGCAGTACATATTTAATATATACAAATTTGATGAATTTGGACATATTTATATACCCATGAAACCATCACTGTCAACAAGACTACAGACAAATATATCATCTCCCAAAGTTTTCCCCCACCCTCATGATTTCTATTGTGTGTGAAGAACATTATAAGATATACTCTCTTAAAAAATTTTAAGTTTACCATACAATATTGTTAGCTATAGGCACTAACCTGTATGTTTGACTTCCAGTACTTATTTATTTTGCATAACTGGAACTTGGCACACTTAGACCATCAGCTCCTAATTTTTCCCTTCCCTCATCCCTTGACAACCACCATTCTACCCTGTGCTTCTATGAGTATGACTATTTTAGATTCCACATATATGTGAGAACATGCAGTATCTGTCATTCTTGCCTGGCTTATTTCACTTAGCTTAATGTCCTCCAGGCTTATCCATGTTGTTGTGATTAGCAAGATTGAGTACCTTCTCTCAATTCTGCAAAGCCAGGCAGGGTGCTGAAAGCCTCTTGTTTATTTTAACCTAGGTTGTTATTCCCTTCAGGACAGTGGCTGAAGCGTTCAAGGTTTTGTGCTTTCTCCAAATCCAGCCGAGTTGACCTGCCTGCTGATATCTTTAGAGGCTCATGTAGGCTGTCAATAACAGGAGGAAAATTGGAAGGTTCAGAAATAGGTGGAAACTAAACAGCACACCCATGAATAACCAAAGGGTCAAAGAAGAAATAAAAAAGGAAATACAAAAATCTTAGGACAAAGAAAAGTGGGAAGGCAATAAATCAAAACTTATGGGATGCACAAAAGCAGTTCAAAGAGGAAAATTTATAGCAACATGAAGGGAAAAAAAGACCTCAAATAAACAATATCTTTATACCTCACAGAGTTAGAAAGAAAAAAAAAAGAGCAAACTAAGTTCAAAGTTAGCAGTTCAAACTTAGCAGAAGGAAGAAAATAATAAAAATTAGATCAGAGATAAGTGAAATAGATGACATGAAATGCAATAGAGAAGATCAACAAAACTAAGAGTTTTTTATTTTATTTATTTATTTATTTTTTTTTTTTTGAGTTTTTTAGAATAGATGAAAAAAATCAACAAATCCTTAGTGAGCCTAAGAAAAAGAGAGAGAAGACTGAAATAATTAAAATAGTAAGTGAAACAAAAGACATTACAACTAATACCACAGAAACACAAAAGATGTAAGAGATTGCTATGAACAATTATACATCAATAAACTGGATAATCTAGAAGAAATGGATAAATTTAATAAAGTTCTATATTATATTTTTTTACGAAAACATATGGGAAAATACAGAACTTTCTGTAAAGTGTGTCTGCCATTGATTTTAATTTACATAAGTGCACTTACTTGATATTTGCATGTTACTCTGACTTTTTGTTCGTTTCTTCAGTTTGGCTTTATGTAATATCCATTTCCTCATGCACATTTTTGTGTTCTAATGAGCTACATATCAATTCCAAACTAGGTTTCAAAAGTAATTAATATAAGTTCAGTTCAGTTAGTTCAGTCGCTCAGTCATGTCCGACTCTTTGTGACCCCATGAATCGCAGTACGCCAGGCCTCCCTGTTCATCACCAACTCCCGGAGTTCACTCAGACTCATGTCCATCGAGTCCGTGATGCCATCCAGCCATCTCATCCTCGGTCGTCCCCTTCTCCTCCTGCCCCCAATCCCTCCCAGCATCAGTCTTTTCCAATGAGTCAACTCTTCGCATGAGGTGGCCAAAGTACTGGAGCTTCAGCTTCAGCATCATTCCTTCCAAAGAAATCCCAGGGTTGGTCTCCTTCAGAATGGGCTGGTTGGATTTCCTTGCAGTCCAAGGGTCTGACTCTCAACACCACAGTTCAAAAGCATCATTTCTTCAGTGCTCAGCCTTCTTCACAGTCCAACTCTCACATCCATACATGACCACAGGAAAAACCATAGCCTTGATTAGACGGACATTTGTTGGCAAAGTAATGTCTCTGCTTTTGAATATGCTATCTAGGTTGGTCATAACTTTTCTTCCAAGGAGTAAGCGTCTTTTAATTTCATGACTGCAGTCACCATCTGCAGTGATTTTGGAGCCCAGAAAAATAAATTCTGACAGTGTTTCCACTGTTTCCCCATCTATTTCCCATGAAGTGATGGGACCGGATGCCATGATCTTTGTTTTATGAATGTTAAGCTTTAAGCCAACGTTTTTGCTCTCCTCTTTCACTTTCATCAAGAGGCTTTTTAGCTCCTCTTCACTTTCTGCCATAAGGGTGGTGTCATCTGCATATCTGAGGTTATTGATATTTCTGCCGGCAATCTTGATTCCAGCTTGTGTTTCTTCCAGTCCAGCGTTTCTCATGATGTACTCTGCATATAATTTAAATAAGCAGGGTGACAGTATACAGCCTTGATGTACTCTTTTTCCTATATGTAACCAGTCTATTTTGGAGCCTAAAAAAATAAAGTCTGTCACTGCTTCCACTTTTCCCCCTTCTATTTGCCATGAAGTGATGGGACTGAATGCCATGATCTTATTTTTTGAATGTTCACTTTCAAGTCAGCTTTTTCACTCTCCTCTTTCACCTTCATCAAGGGGCTCTTCAGTTCCTCTTCGCTTTCTGCCATTAGAGTGGTGTCATGTGTATATCTGAGACTGCTGATAATTTTCCATCAGTCTTGATGCCAGCTTGTGATTCATCCAACCTGGCATTTCACATGATGTATTCTGTATAGAAGTTAAATAAGCATAGTGACAATACGCAGCCTTGTTGTTCTCCTTTCCCAATTTTTAACCAGTCCCATGTTCCATCTCCAGTTCTAATTGTCGCTTCTTGACCTGCATACAGGCTTCTCAGGAGAAAGTTAAAGTTGTCTGGTACTCCCATCTGTTTATGAATGTTCTAGTTTGTTGTGATCCACACAGTCAAAGGCTTTAGTGTAGTGAAGCAGAAATAGACTTTTTTCTGGAATCCCCTTGCTTTCTCCATAATTCAAGAAATGTTGACAATTTCATCTCCAGTTCCTTTGTCTCTTTGAAATCAGTTCGTACATCTGGAAGTTCTTGGTTCATGTATTGGGAAGCTTAGCTTGAAGGATTTGAGCATAACCATACTAGCATGTGAAATGATGAAAATTGTACAGTAGTTTGAACATTCTCTTTTGCACTGAAATGAAAACTGGCCTTCTCCAATCCTTTGTCCATTGCTGAGTTTTCCAAATTTGCTGACATATTGAGTGCAACACTTTAACAGCATCATTTTTAGGATTTTAAATAGCTCAACTGGAATTCTGTCACCTCCACTAGCTTTGTTCTTAGTAATGCTTCCTAAGACCCACTTAACTTTACACTCCAGGATGTATGGCTATAGGTACCATTGTGGTTATCTGGGTCATTAAGACTTTTCTTGTATAGTTCTTCCTTGTATTCTTACCACCTCTGTTTAATCTTTTCTGCTTCTGTTAGGTCCTTACTGTTTCTGTCTTTTATTGTGCCCATGCTTTCACACAACGTTCCCTTAATATCTGGAATTTTCTTGAAGAGATCAGTAATCTTCCCTATTCTATTGTTTTCCCTGTTTCTTGGCATTGTTCATGTAAAAGGCCTTCTTATCTCTCCTTACTGTTCTCTGAAACTCTGTGTTCAGGAGGGTATATCTTTACCTTTCTCCCTTGCTTTTTACTTCTTTTCTTATCTCAGCTATTAATATTTGCAAAGTGTCTTCAGACAACCACTTTGCCTTCTTACATTTCTTTTTCCTTAGGATGGCTTTGCCCACTGCCTACTTACAATGTTATAAATTTCCATCCATAGTTCTTCAGGCACTCTGTCTACCAGACCTATTTGTCTATTTGTTACCTCCCCTGTATAATCAGAAGGAGTTTGACTTAGATCATCCCTGAATGTCCTAGTGGTTTCCCCTACTTTCTTCAAATTAAGCCCGAATTTTTCAATAAGGAGCTCATGATCTCAACCATTGGCACCTCCAGATTTTGTTTTTACTAACAATATAGAACTTTTCCATCTTTGACAGCAAAGGATATAATCAATTTGATTTCAATGTCCATGTGTAGAGTCAACTTTTGTGTTGTTGGAAAAGTGTGTTTCCTATGACCAGTGTGCTTTCTTAATAAAACTCTGTTAGCCTTTGTCCTGCTTTATTTTGTACTGCAAAACCAAACTTGCCTGTTACACCAGGTATCTCTTGACTTCCTACTTTTGCATTTTAATACCCTATGATAAAAAGGACATCTTTGTATGGTTTTAGTTCTAGAAGGTGTTGTAGGTCTTCCTAGTACTGATCAATTTTAGCTTTTTTGATATCAGTGATTGGACGTGGACTACTGTGATATTGAAAGGTCTGCCTTGGAAATGAACTGATATTATTGTGTTATTTCTGAGATTTCACCCAAGTACTGCATTATGGACTCTTGTTGACTATGAGGGCTACTTCATTTCTTCTAAGCCATTCTTGCCTTGCAGCAAGAAAGATATAATAGTCATCTTAATGGTCATCTAAATTCTCCCATTCGTGTCCATTTTACTTCACTGATTCCTAAGTTATCGATGTTCAATCTTGCCATCTCCTGCCAGACCATGTCCAGTTTGCCTTGATTCATGGACCAGGTTCTTATGCAGTATTGTTCTTTATAACATTGGACTTTATTTCACCACCAGACACATCCACAGCTGAGTGTTGTTTCTCCTTTGAACCAGTCTCTCCATTCTTTGTAGAGCTATTTCTTCACTTTTCCCCAGTAACATATTGGACACCTACGGACCTGAGGGGCTCATCTTCTGGCATCACATCTTTCTGTCTTTTCATACAGTCCATGGGGTTCTCCTGGCAATAATACTGGAGTGGGTTTCCATTTCCTTTCTCCACTGGGCCACATTTTGTCAGAACTCTTCATTATGACCTGCTCATCTTGTGTGGCATGGCTCATAGCTTCACTGAGTTACAAGGCCCCTTCAGGATGACAAAGTTGTGATCCATGAAGGAGGTCATAACTTAGTTAAGGCCAAATTAAGTAGAATGCTTAAACTTAAGTAGTTGTGGGAAGAACATACATTTTGACAGTTACAACCTTTGCATTCATTTTGTCAAACAGGCTGGATACCACATCATTACATTGAAACAAAATAATACTGTAAACCTGTATAGAAAATGTGTCTTGTCAGTATTCAACAAGTTTCAACAGAAATTATCCTTGGCAATTTTGTCATCCTACAGAAAAATTGTCCATTAATATATATTTCAGTTCAGTCAGTCAGTTCAGTTGCTCAGTCATGTCTGACTCTTTGCGACCCCATGAATCACAGCACGCCAGGCTTCCCTGTCCATCACCAGCTCCCGGAGTTCACTCAAGCTCATGTCCATTGAGTCGGTGATGCCATGCAGTCATCTCATCCTCTGTCATCCCCTTTTCCTCCTGCCACCAATCCCTCCCAGCATCAGGGTCTTTTCCAATGAGTCAACTCTTTGCATGAGGTGGCCAAAGTATTGGTTTCAGCTTCAGCATCAGTCATTCCAATGAACACCCAGGACTGATCTCCTTTAGGATGGACTGGTTGGATTCAGCATCAGTCCTCCCAGTGGATACTCAGGACTGATTTCCTTTAGGATGGACTGGCTGGATCTCCTTGCTGTCCAAGGGACTCTCAAGAGTCTTCTCCATATATATATATATATATATATATATATATATATAAAGAGTCTTCTCCAACACCACAGTTCAAAAGCATCAATTCTTTGGCACTCAGCTTTCTTCACAGTCCAACTCTCACATTCATACATGACCACTGGAGAAACAGTAGCCTTGACTAGACGGACCTTTGTTGGCAAAGTAATATCTCTGCTTTTCAATATACTATCTAGGTATGCTAGCTAAAATAAAATATTCATATTTTATTAGTATTTTTCTAGAATTAGTGTTCCATTTCAGCAACATGAAAAATTTATACTAATATAATGTATTATGATTATTGGAAAATTTATAAAATGGTGATTCACCCCACAGGTTTGAGTGAAAAATTGAGGGCTGTATTTTCCTTAATTTATTTAGTTTGCTGAATACTTTTGAAAGTCATATTTTTCAAATGACAGAATAGGACTCTTTAGAGGTGCCTTGGGAGGTCCAATGGGCAAAGGATGAGCTGGAGAGGATATGCCTTGAGAGAACTTTTAGAAGTTTCAGCTTTTTATTGTTGATAGCAAGAAATGTCATGATCATGAGTGAGATAACCCTACTATGTTACCTGAATCTGCATTTGACTTCTCTTCTTCTCTGTTTTTAAGATAACTTTGACAATTTCAGTTACCTTGGAAGCTTTGATATTTTCAGTATAATCATTAAGTAATGGCTAAGAGAAGCCTGGATTCATAGCAATTCTCAGTGGCCTTGCAGATACAAAAATGTAAGGAACTCATCTCTTATATTACCTACATTGAATAAAAGTTCTGATAAGGGTAAACTTTTACTTATATCAACAAAAGATAATTACTTCCTTTTTCTTTGTGTTTCATCTCTCTGTGCTTCAGTTCCATCAGTAAAATGGGATTAAAATAGTATCTATCTTGCAGAATTGTTTTGAAGATTAATCCAGGCAAACATTTATTGACGTGACTGTCATATAGCAAGTACTCATTATTGTTCTTTTTATAACACTGATAAAATAATGACAAAATTATTAGTAACAATTTGGGTAGATGGTTTAGTTTGTGTGTATTTACTAGTGCAGTATTATTTTTTTCCTTTAATATGAAATCTGCTTTCATTTGACTCTCTGAATCCCTCAGACCAATGTAGTGTCCTTTACATTCACTGCCAGACATAGAGCATGCCCCAAGGCCAACCATATCTCTACATATTAGCTGAAAAAACCTCTTCCTTTTGGTCTCCCTGGATTTTGCTCCTTTACAAAAGCTTCCTGTTTCCCAGTTGTCTCTGTCTTAGAGTATTGGCTGTAGATGTTGGTTCAGGATGAATTTTAGTTATTCCCTGAACATTTTTCTAACCTCTCAGACTCCTTTGAGATTCTCTCTTGGTTGATTCTGAACAGCTTTGCTTTAGACTTATCTATGGATTTCATCTAGGCTTATCTCTGGATTTCAGCTTCCCTGGTGGCTCAGACGGTAAAGCATCTACCTGAAATGCAGGAGACTCAGGTTCGATCCCTGGGTAGGGAAGATCCCCTGGAGAAAGAAATGGCAACTCACTCCAGTACTCTTGCCTGGAAAATCCCATGATTGGAGGATCCTGGTAGGCTACCGTTCATGGGGTCACAAAGAATCAACATGACTGAATGACTTCACTTTCTTTCTTTCATGGATTTCATAACATCAACTACTAGCATTTTCCAAATGTAAAATGAATTGGTTCACTGAGACTGAACATTTTACAGGAGTTGTTTAGTTCACTTGGCTTGAGTTTTGTTTTAATGAAGTAGAAGTTGAGGATTCAGTCCCCAGGAGGGCTAGTTAGTTTCACTGTGCCTCTGGTCAAAGCCTGAGTTTCCAGCCCTTGGAGGCAGAGACAGAGTTGTAAACTTGGTCACAGACAGCCTTAGACCCTGGTCATTGACAGATTTCTGAAATATTTAGTTTTAAGTCTTCTGTTTCATTCATTTTAGCCTGTATACACTTGAGCCATGAAGATGTGGAGAAGACCAGGTAACAGTCTGAACTTGGTGAGATCATTATTGCCAATTAGAATTAAGAAGAAGCATACGTATCTCAACATGGAAGAAGCAAATTTTTTAATAGATATTTTATTTTGGTAAAGAAAATTCCATGTTAAAACTCAATGCATATATCCATACCTCCCTGTTAATTCCTTTTCAATGCATGTTTTACTCTGGTGCAGATATCATTTTTAAATGAGTGTGTGTCACCCTTAGTGAGTATGTAAGGTGTGACAGATCCTATATTTGTTTTAATAATTGATACATGTTGTAATAACTAGGTTGCTGACATTATTTAGCTCTTTAGTTCAGTTATTGCTTCAATCCCCTTCAAATTAATATTTGGAATCTTATAATGGTTTATATATACTATGTACACTTTTTTGTAATGTGGAAGTATAAATTCCAGAATCAGGTAGATAGTTATAGATTTTGATTTTTAAATAGCATTTTAAAGTAATTGAAGTTTTAAGCCATTTTTTTGTGGACTGTATTTTCATAGTATTGCATTTTTTGGTATCATATATGTGTTTACACACCTTTTTTCAAAGCCAGAATCTTATTTTAGTGTATCACAGACTCCTTATGCCTGTTTATATATATAGTTTAACCAAATAATGATATAACTTTTTGGTGCTTAAATAGAAATTGAAAAAAAAATTGTTAAAACAAATATCAACTCTTTATATATTAATATAATATTTAATATTAATATGGGGTCTCATAGAGTTGGATGCGACTGAAGCGACTTAGCAGCAGCAGCAGCAGCAATATTAAAATTGAATTTGTCCAATGGGTAGCTCCTCTTGGCCACCGCCCCTGACCTTGGATGAGGGGTAGCTCCCCTCGGACATGCTTCTGCGCCATCGCAGTTGCCCCTGACGCACATCCAAGGCCAGGGGTGACAGCTTAGAGGAGCTACCCCACTTCCAAGGTAAGGCGCAACAGCTGTTCTTTGCTGGAGCAGCCGTGAAGAGATACTCTACGTCCATGGTAAGAGAAACCCAAGTAAGACAGTAGGCACTGAGAGAGGGCATCAGGGGGCAGACAGACTGAAACCAAAATCACAGACAACTAGCCAATCTGATCACACAGACCACAGCCTTGTCTAACTCAATGAAACTAAGCCATGCCATGTGGAGCCACCCAAGACAGACGGGTCATGGTGGAGAGATCTGACAGAATGTGGTCCACTGGAGAAGGGAATGGCAAACCACTTCATTATTCTTGCCTTGAGAACCCCATGAACAGGATGAAAAGGCAAAATGATAGGATAATGAATGAGGAACTCCCCATGTCAGTAGGTGCCCAATATGCTACTGAAGATCGTGGAGAAATAATTCCAGAAAGAATGAAGGGATGGAGCCAAAGCAGAAACAACACCCAATTGTGGATGGGCCTGGTGATAAAAGCAAGGTTGGATGCTGTAAAGAGCAATATTGCATAGGAACCTGGACTGTTAGGTCTTAAATCAAAGCAAATTGGAAGTGGTCAAACAGGAGATGACAAGAGTGAATGACGACATTCTAGGAATCAGTGAACTAAAATGGACTGGAATGGGTGAATTTAACTCAGATGACCATTATATATACTACTGTGGGCAGGAATTGCTTAGAAGAAATGGAGTAGCCAACACAGTCAACAGAACAGTCCGAAATGTAGTACTTGGATGCAATCTCAAAAACGACTGAATGATCTCTGTTTGTTTCCAAGTAAAAAAAAATCAGTACCATGCTATTCCAAGTATATGCTCAGATCAGTAATACTGAAGAAGCTGAACAGTTCTATGAAGACCTACAAGACCTCCTAGAACTGACACCACCAAAAGTTGTCCTTTTCATTATAGGGGACTGGAATGAAAAAGTAGGAAGCCAAGAAACACCTGGAGTAACAGGCAAATTTGGCCTTGGAGTACAGAATGAAGCAGGGTAAAGGCTAATAGTTCTGCCAAGAGAACACACTGGTCATAGCAAACACCCTCTTTCAACAACACAAGAGAAGACTCTACACATGGACATCACCAGATGGTCAGCAACGAAATCAGATTGATTATAATCTTTGCAGCCAAAGATGGAGAAGCTCTATACAGTCAGCTAAAACAAGACCAAGAGCTGACTGTGGCTCAGATCATGAACTTCTTATTGCCAAATTCAGACTGAAATTGAAGAAAGTGGAGAAAACCACTAGACCATTCAGGTATGACATAAATCAAATCCCTTATGACTATACAGTGGAAGTGAGAAATAGATTTAAGAGACTAGATCTGATAGACAGAGTGCCTGATGAACTATGGATGGAGGTTCGTGGCACTGTACAGGAATCAAGACCATCCACAAGAAAAACAAATGCAAAAAAGCAAAATGGCTGTCTGAGGAGACCTTACAAATAGCCATGAAAAGAAGGGGAGCTAAAAGCAAAGGAGAAAAGGAAATATATACCCATTTGAATGCAGAGTTCCAAAGAATAGCAAGGAGAGGTAAGAAAGCCTTCCTCAGAGATCAATGCAAAGAAATAGAGGAAAACAATAAAATGGGAAAGATTAAAGATCACTTCAAGAAAATTAGAAATACCCAGGGAACACTTCATGCAAAGATAGGCTCAATAAAGGACAGAAATGGGAGGGACCTAACAGAAGCAGAAGATATTACGAAGTTCAGTTTAGTTCAGTTCAGTCGCTCAGTCATGTCTGACTCTTTGCGACTCCATGAACTGCAGTACGCCAGGCCTCCCTGTCCATCACCAACTCCTGGAGTTTACCCAAACCCATATCCATGGAGTTGGTGATCCCATCCAACAATCTCATCTTCTGTAGTCCCCTTCCCTTCCTGCACTCAGTCTTTCCTAGCATCAGGGTATTTTCCAATGAGTCAGCTCTCCAGATCAGCTGGCCAAAATATTGGAGTTTCAGCTTAACATCAGTCCTTCCAATGAACACCCGGGACTGATCTCTTTTAGGATGGACTGGTCAGAACTCCTTGCAGTCTAAGGGGCTCTCAAAAGCCTTCTCCAACACCACAGTACAAAAGCATCAATTCTTTGGCGCTCAGCTTTCTTTATAATCCAACTCTCACATCCATACATGACTACAGGAAAAATCAAAGCCTTGACTAACGGACGTTTGTTGGCAAAATAATGTCTCTGCTTTTGAATATGCTATCTAAGTTGCTCATAACTTTCCTTCCAAGGAGCAAACGTCTTTTAATTTCATGGCTGCAATCACCATCCGCAGTGATTTTGGAGCCCAGAAACATAAAGTCAGCCACGGTTTCCACTTTCCCCATTTATTTGCCATGAAGTGATTGGATTGGATATCATGATCTTAGTTTTCTGAACGTTGAGCTTTAAGCCAACTTTTCACTCTCTTCTTTCACATTCATCAAGAGGCTCTTTAGTTCTTCTTCACTTTCTGCCATAATGGTGGTGTCATCTGCATATCTGAGGTTATTGATATTTCTCCCGGCAATCTTGATTTCAGCTTGTGTTTCCTCCAGCCCAGCATTTCTCATGATGTACTCTGCATATAAGTTAAATTAGCAGGGTGACAATATACAGCCTTGACGTACTCCTTTTCCTATTTGGAACCAGTCTGTTGTTCCATGTCCAGTTCTAACTGTTGCTTCCTGACCTGCATACAGGTTTCTCAAGAGGCAGGTCAGGTGGTATGGTATTCCGATCTCTTTCAGAATTTTCCACAGTTTATTGTGATCCACACAGTCAAAGGCTTTGGCATAGTCAATAAAACACAATTAGATGTTTTTTTTTGGAAGTCTCTTGCGTTATTGATGATCCAGTGGACGTTGGCAATTTGATCTCTGGTTCCTCTGTGTTATCTAAAACCAGCGTGAACATGTAGAAGTTCATGGTTCATTTATTGCTGAAACCTGGCTTAAAGAATTTTGAGCATTACTTTGCTAGAGTGTGAGATGACTGCAATTGTGCAGTAGTTTGAGCATTCTTTGGCAATATTAAGAAGAGGTGTCAAGAATACAAAGAACTGTACAAAAAAGATCTTCACCACCCAGATAATCACGATGGTGTGATCACCCACCTAGAGCCAAATATCCTGGAATTTTAAGTCAAGTGGGCCTTAGAAAACATCACTATGAATAAAGCTAGGAAGTGATGGAATTCCAGTTGAACTATTTCAAATCTTGAAAGATGATGCTGTGAAAGTGCTGCACTCAATATGCCAGCAAATTTGGAAAACTCAGCAGTGGCCACAGGACTGGAAAAGTTCAGTCTCCATTCCAATCCCAAAGAAAGGCAATGCCAAAGAATGCTCAAAGTACCACACAATTGCACTCATCTTACACATTAGTAAAGTAATGCTTAAAATTCTCCAAGCAAGGCTTCAGCAATACACGAACCATGAACTTCCAGATTTTCAGTCTGGATTTAGAAATGGCAGAGGAACCAGAGATCAAATTGCCAACATCAGCTGGATCATGAAAAAAGTAAGAGAGTTCCAGAAAAACATCTGTTTCTGCTTTATTGACTATGCCAATGCCTTTGACTGTGTGGATCACAATAAACTGTGGAAAATTCTGAGAGAGATGGGAATACCAGACCACCTGACCTGCTTCTTGAGAAACCTGTATGCAAGTCAGGAAGCAACAGTTAGAACTGGACATGGAACAACAGACTGGTTCCAAATAGGAAAAGGAATATGTCAAGGCTGTATATTATCACCCTGCTTATTTACCTTATATGAAGAGTACATCATGAGAAACCCTGGTCTGGAGGAAGCACAAGCTGGAATCAAGATTGTCGGGAGAAATATCAATAACCTCAGATATGCAGATGACACCACTGTTATGGTAGAAATTGAAAAATATCTAAATAGCCTCTTGATGAATATGTAAGAAGAGTGTGAAAAAGTTGGCTTAAAGCTCAATGTTCAGAAAACTAAGATCACGGCACCCAGTCCCATCACTTCATGGCAAATAGATGTGGAAACAGTGGAAACAGTGTCAGACTTTATTTTTCTGGACTGCAAAATCACTGCAGATGGTGATTGCAGCCATGAAATTAAAAGACGCTTACTCCTTGGATGGAAAGTTATGACCAACCTAGACAGCATATTACAAAGTAGAGACATTACTTTGTCACCAAGTCCCATCTAGTCAAGGCTATGTTTTTCCAGTGGTCATGTATGGATGTGAAAGTTGGACTATAATGAAAGCTGAGCACCGAAGAATTGATGCTTTTGAACTGTAGTGTTGGAGAAGACTCTTGAGAGTCCCTTAGACTGCAAGGAGATCCAACCAGTCCATCCTAAAGGAGATCATTACTGGGTGTTCTTTGGTAGGGCTGATGTTGAAGCTGAAACTCCAATACTTTGGCCACCTGATGCGAAGAGCAGACTCATTTGAAAAGACCCTCATGCTGGGGAAGATGAAGACAGGAGGAGAAGGGGATGACAGAAGATGAGATTGTTGGATGGCATCTTCGACTCAGTAGAGATGGATTTGTGTGGACTCCGGGTGTTGGTGATGGACAGGGAGGCCTGGTGTGCTGCATTTCATGGGGTCACCAAGAGTCAGATACGACTGAGCATTGAACTGAATTCAATTGTACAACTGGAAGATTCTGTAGATCCTCCATTCATGTAATGCCCTACTTTCATGATTGACTTACTATAATGTATCATCTCTTCAGAAAAAAATCAAGAGCAATGTGTTCATTGTGCTTTCCTTGGTATTCACGAATGAACATAACTAATCCCATTTCCTACTTTACATTCCTAGTGAACTGATTGGAATGACCCAGAGGAAAACCTGAATGTCACAACTTATTTCTGTCCACTGAACTGAAAGCCTAAAGTGCTGCCAAAGCAACTCCCATTTTCTCCTTGTCTAGATTATGGTCTCTCTCTTCTAGGGCTTTGGATCCAGGTTTTAAAAAGGTCCTTAATCTCTTATTTCCCTGAAGCAATCTACCAAACCACTCTTGTTTTTCTTGGACACTGAAAGAAAGGTAATGTATTCATTATCCTTTTCTTTGTCTTCCAAATGATGTATCCCCAGTCTCCTGCCCTCCCAAATTGCCATTTGAGTACCTGGGAAAAGGTAGAGTTGATGGACCTTGGCATCGAGGAGAGTAATGAGCCTAAGATTGTTTATTTTTCTGTATGAAAATCTTGTCAATTGTTTTCTCTACAGATGGAAGATAACCAAAATAAGTAACATTTTGGTGAGCATTTTCAGTAATACTTTATTTTTTACTTCAACTAATTATTTCCTTAAATTAAAACTTAATTTAAAGGCTTGATTTGTTTTGAATTTACTTAAATTTCATATATTATGGTACTTTCAGAAAATTAAGCAATGCCTGTGTTTCTCTAAGAAAGAAGAAAATGAAATGTCTTTTTTAAAAATACCTTTTCATAAGATGGGCATCCAAGGCAGATGGAGTGATCTTCTTCATTGTCCTGTTTGGAGAGCCCATACCATACATAATATGAAAGCCAATGAATATTTAGTGTGGGAAATCTTTGATGGTTCAGATTCCTTAGATTGGGTTTTTAATGTAAAAATACTGACTACTCTTCTTACAGCTTATGAAGATGAAAAACCAAATTAGGAACTGTGAAATCAACAGCAAAAAATATGAGATTAAGAAATTTAATCCCACATTAGACTTAATCATGTCATGCTCTAAATTATTCCATATGAAAGAAAAACTCTGACCATATTTCTATTTCCTGTTACTTTGCCTTTCCCTCAAACCAGTGAACTAAGAAGAGTAGTATACAATCTGCTGTCAGCACTTATTTTCTTTCTTTTTACCATCTATGCCTTAAACCACTACAGTCTGGCTCTTGCCCCTATAAAATTGCTCTTGCTAATAAGTTTATGAATGATAATTTAATTAGCAGTTAAGGCTTCCCTGGTGGCTCAGAGGGTAAAGCATCTGCCTGCAATGCAGCAGATCTGGATTCGATCCCCGGGTAAGGAACATCCCCTGGAGAAGGAAGTGGCAACCCACTCCAGTACTCTTGCCTGGAAAAGCCCATGGACAGAGAAGCCTGGTAGACTACAGTCCATGGGATCGCAAAGAGTCAGACATGACTGAGCAACTTCACTTTTACTTTAAAGTGACATCTGGATTTAATCTGTTCCATTATACATTAGTGTTATCATCTTTCACAATCTGAGTTTTGTAAAATGGTGGTAATAATTGGACTGACCTCATAGGGTTGATGTAAAGATTAAATATGATAATGTATACTCAGGACTTGACATAGTTTCTGGCTCTGTAAATGCTAAATAATATTGTTCTTTCCCCTTTCTTCACTTTTCTGTGACATTCCACACTGTTATTCACTTTCCATTTTTAAAGTCTTCTAGTTCTCCTCTTAGGTTTTCATTAAACTACTCTTTCCTAATATCTTTCTTGCCTTTGTGAATTATTTATCCATCTTTCTGGAAATCTCCAGTTCCTCCAACCATTTGACCTTAGTATAAAGACAAATCTGAGTTAATATTTTGACTCTGTCACTCACAACTTTGATAAGCTTGAGCAAGTGACTTAACTTCCCTGGACTTTTTTTTCTTCATTTGCAAAATGGCACTCAGTAGTAACCACCTCCAACGTTTGTTATGAAGATATTTATCTATTAATTTATTTATTTTACAAATATTTATCGAATACTTACCTGTGTGCCATACTTTTTTTTGGGTACAGAAGATATGGTGGCTGGTAAAGTAGATCTAACCTTTCTGTTCCCTCAAGGAATTTATATTCTAGTGTGGGAATTCTAGTGGGGAAACAAAATAAACATGCAAATGTATAGGTTTAGATTTAAATAAGGTTTATAAAGAAAAAAAATCTGGAAATATTCTAGAGAATTACTGTTGTGAAATTGAGTAATTTATATTTGCTTTGGAGATCAGACGAGTCCTTACAAGAGAGTGACATTTGAGGTGGACCTTAATAAGAAGAAAGAAGCATAATGTGATAAAATCATCAGTCATAGCACTTCAGGAAGAAGTTAACAGCAGTCATAAAGGACTTAGGGTGGAAATAAACTATCTAAGGAATAATAAGAAGGCCAAAAATGGTTGAAGATGTGTAAACTAAATGGTGAATGGAAGTAGCTGAGGTTGAAGCGGTAGGTTATGGCCAGATCATATGGAATAATGGAAAGTCGCTAGAGGGATTTCAAGCAGTAAAGGACATGATCTACTTTGCATTTTAAGAGATGACTGGCTACTATATGGAGAATGAATTGGAGGTGGGTGAGGAGTGCAAGAAGAACAGATGGGAGATACCATAGCTATCCAGGTGAAAGATGATGACATATTGGACTAAAGTGGTAGTGATGACAGTGAAAGAAGGGGATAGATTTGGGTTATATTTTAGAAGTCAGGTTAATGGTGTTGTTGGTGGTTTCATGTGTGGCAAGAAGAGAGAAATATAAGGAAAACAGGAATTCAAGAAAATCTAGTGTCTTGAATCAGGTGGATGGTAGTGTCACATATTGAGATGGGAAAAACTAGGAGAGTTCTGTTTGTGAGGCTTCAGTTAAATACAGGTAAAGCATTTAGCACATTACTTGGTGTACAATAGGTGTGCTCAATTATTTATTGTACAGGATACAGTGCCTAAAACTATTCCAAAGAAAAAGAAATGAGAGAAGGCAAAATGGTTACCTGAGAAGGCCTTACAAATAGGTTAGAAAAGAAGAGAAGTGAAAGGCAATGGAGAAGGGGAAAGATATACCCAACTGAATGCAGAGTTCCAGAGAAGAGAAGGGAGAGGTAAGGAAACCTTCTTAAGTGAACAATGCAAAGAAATAGAGAAAAACGGTAGAATGGGAAATACTAGAATCTCTTCAAGAAAATTGGAGATACCAACGGAATAGTTCATGCAATAATGGGCACAATAAAAGGCAGAAATGACACGGACCTAACGGACAGAGAAGAGATTAAGAAGTGATGGCAAGAATACACAGAATAATTGCATAAAAAAATGACTCATATAAACACGATGTTGTGGTCACTCACCTAGAGCCAGTCATATCAGAGTGTGAAGACAAGTGAGCCTTAGGAAGCATTACTACAAACAAGGTTAATGGAGGTTATGGAATTCCAGCTGAGCTATTTAAAATCCCAATGACCATGATGTTAAAGTGCTGCACTCAAAATGCCACCAAATCTGGAAAACTCAGCAATGGCCACAGGACTGGAAAAGGTCAGTTTTCATTCTAATCCCAAAGAAAGGCAATGCCAAAGAATGTTCAAACTACTGCACAATTGCACTCATTTCACATGCTCGCAAGGTAATGTTCAAAATCCTTCAAGCTAGGCCTCAAGAGTACATGAACCAAGAACTTCCTGGTGTACAAGCTAGATTTAGCAACTCAATCAAAACTAAGGGCATGTATAAAGTGTTCTTAATTGTATTTCATTTCCATCTTCAGTCAGGAAATCTTCAGAAAATGGCTATTGTGTATAAGGCATATTAATGCTGCTACTAGGTCGCTTCAGTCATGTCCGACTCTGTGCGACCCCATAGATGGTGGCTCACCAGACTCCCCCGTCCCTGGGATTCTCCAGGCAAGAACACATAATTTCATATAAATATTGGGTTGGCCAAAACATTCGTTTTTTATGTAAGAGGCTCTAGTAGTGCTTAGTTGTCTTTAACTTCATTAGAAACATTTTTTTAAGACTGTATTAAGACAGCTGTCATATCAGTGTGCATTAAAAAAAATAACTTACAAAACTGGTGAATTTTTGTGTAGCCATGTCAATAATAAAGATGGAAGAAAAAAAAGCAAAAAAAATTAAAAATAAAAATAAATAAAAAAGGCAGAGGAACAAGGGATTAAAATACCAACATCCATTGGATGAAAGAAAATGGAAGGGGATTCCAGAAATCATCTACTTCTGCTTCATTGACTACACTAAAGCTTTTGACTATATGGATCACAACAAACTGTGGAAGATGCTTATAGAGATGGGAAATGCCAGATCATTTTACCTGCCTCCTGAGAAACCTGCATCCAGGTCAAGAAGCAACAGTTAGAACCAGACATGGAAAATTGGACTGATTCAAAATTGGGAAAGGAGTACATCAAGGCTGTATAGTGTCACTCTGCTTATTTAACTTACATGCAAAGTACATCATGCAAAATGTCTGGCTGGTTTAATCACAAACTGGAATCAAGATATGTAAATGACACCACTCTAATGGCAGATGAGAGTGAAAACACTGGCTTAAAGCTCAACGTTCCAAAAACGAAGCTCATGGCATCTGGTCCCATCACTTTATGGCAAATAGATGGAAAAACAATGGAAACTGTGACAGACTTTATATTCTTGGGTTCCAAAATCACTGGAGATGGTGACTGCAGCCACAAAATTAAAAGACACTTGCTCCTTGGAAGAAAAGCTATGACAAACCTAGACAACATATTAAAAAGCAGAGACATCACTTTGCCAACAAAGGTCCATCTAGTCAAAGCTATGGTTTTTCTGGTAGTCATGTGTGGATGCCAGAGTTGGATACTAAAGAAGGCTGAGGGCAAAGGAATTGATGCTTTTGAACTGTGGTGCTGGAGAAAACTCTTGAGAGTCCCTTGGACAGCCAGGAAATCAAATCAGTCAATTCTTAAGGAAATCAATCCTGTATATGCATTGAAAGGACTGATGCTGAAGCTCCAGTTCTTTGGCTACTTGATGCAAACAGTTGACTCATTGGAAAAGGCCCTGATGCTGGAAAGATTGAGGGCAGGAGGAGAGAGGGGTGACAGAGGATGATATGGTTGGATGGCATCACAGACTCTATGGACATGAGCTGGAGCAAACTCCCAGATATAAGGAACCCCTTGGCATGCTGCAGTCCATGGGATCACAAAGAGTCAGACATGACTTAATGACTGAGCAACAACAACAACAATTATTTATGCATATTCTTGGCTTTCTTCTCCGAGTTCATTAATCATTACTGGAAGAATGTCAGTCTCTACAGTACTTTAAAATATCATGTGCATTATAAATGTCAATATTTGTGTTTGTTACCAATTGTGATTTATAAGCAAACAGAACCGTCAAATGTTATTCTCTTTTGTATTTCTAGTACCTTGTACAGTGTCTGGCATTAGCTAGGAAGAAAGGAAAAAAGAGATAAATAAAGAAAGTGAGAGTAGGAGGGAGGGAATGAAGGAGAGTGGGGAAAATATTGCCTGTATATTAAGTGCTTCTAAATGTTCATACACTGATGTTGGGCACACAAAACACAGAAATAAAATCTGTGAAGTAAAAGCAGAAAGCATTGAGAAAAACAACATTCATCCAAAATATCACAGAGTTCCCATACAATTTTTTTCTTTTTTGTTAAATGTAAATTTTCAAATTATGGAAATATTACATGAACATTATTGAAAATTAACAAGTAATAAAAAACATTAAGAAGAAAATAAAAATAACTTTAAATTCTTCAGTCTAGATATAGATAATATTAGCATATTGATGCAGGTTTATATATATTTTTACTATGCATATACAAATAATTTTTATTGCAAATTTGAGCTAGTATTATGATTACAACCTGCCTTTAAAAGCAAAATAAATATGAGCTTTTTATATTTTATTGAAGCATAGTTGACATAGCATATTGATTTTGAATGTACAACATGATATTTTAATATTTATATACAACAGGAAATCATCTCCGTGATAAGTTTAGTAACCATCTGTCACTGTAAAAAGTTATTATCATCATTATATTGCTGACTAAATTCTCTATATTGTACCTTACATTCCTGTGATTTATTTACTCTATGACTGGAAGTTTGTACATCTTAATCCCTTCTATTTCCCAATTACGATCCTCTCTGGCAACCACCAGTTTGTTCTCTACATCTATGACTCAGTTTCTGTTTTGTTATGTTTGTTAATTTCTTTTGCTTTTTTTAGATTCTACATGTAAGTGAAATAGTATTTTATTTATCTTTCTGTGTTTGATTATTTCACTTATCATAATACCCTCTATATCCATCCATGTTGTTGCAAATGTAAAGATTCCATCTTTTTATGGCTGAATAGTGTTTATATATAAAGGAATACTATATATATACATATTATATGTATTATATATATACATACATATGTCTATATACACATACGTATATATATATTCCTGGAGAAGGAAATGACAACCCACTCCAATAGTCTTGCCTGGAGAATTCCATGGACGAAGGACCCTGTCAGGCAACAGTCCATGGGGTTGCAAGAGTTGGACAGAACTTAGCGACTAAATAACCAACCAACATATATATATATATATATATATATATATATACACACACACACACACACACACACACATACATATGCATATATATCAGTCAGTTCAGTTCAGTTCAGTCACTCAGTCGTGTCCGACTCTTTGCGACCCCATGGATCTCAGCACGCCAGGTCTCCCTATCCATCACCAACTCCCGGAATTCACTCAAACACGTCTATCGAGTCAGTGATGCCATCCAGCCATCTTGTCCTCTGCCGTCCCCTTTTCCTCCTGCCCCCAATATATATATATATATATATATATATATATATATATATATATATATATAAAACATCATCTTTATCCATTCATCTATTGATGGACACTTAGGTTGCTTCCATATCTTGACTGCTGTAAATAATGTTGAAATAAACATAGGTATGCAAATACCACTTCAAATTAGTGTGTGTGTTTTCTTCAGATCGATTTCAAGGAGTGGAAATGCTGGATCATACAGTAGTTTTACTTCTAATTTTTTAAGGAAACTCCATACTATTTTCTATAGTGGTTACACCAACTTACATATGAGGGTTCCTTTTTCACCA
The DNA here is from genome assembly GCA_006408615.1 of Connochaetes taurinus. Taxonomy (NCBI): domain Eukaryota; kingdom Metazoa; phylum Chordata; class Mammalia; order Artiodactyla; family Bovidae; genus Connochaetes; species Connochaetes taurinus. The sequence goes on along the minus strand of SJXO01005207.1, from coordinate 19,146 downwards.
CAAGCACACCAACACCTTATTTGTTGTCTTTTTGATAATAACCATTCTGACAGGTGTGAAGTGGTATTTCACTATGGTTTCAATTTGCATTTCCCTGATAATTAGTGACATTAAGGATCTTTTTATGTGTCTTTTGACCATGTGTATGTCTTCTTTGGAAGAATATCTATTCAGGTTTTCTGCCCATTTTTAATCAGATTGCTTGCTTTTTTGAAATTGAGTTTCACGAGTTCTTTGTATATTTTGAATATTAATTCCTTACCAGATATATCATTTAAATATATATCTTCTTCCACTTAGCAAGTTGCCTTTTCATTTCATTAAGGGTTTCCTTTGCTATGCAAAGATTTTTCAGTTTGATATAGTACAGTTGTTTATTTTAGCTTTCATTTCCCTTGCTTGAGGCAACAGAGACAAAGAGATATTGCTAAGACCAATGTCAAAGTTTATTGCCTAAGATTCTTCTAGGACTTTTATGATTTCAGGTCTTATATTTTCAGTCTTTAGCCTATTTTGAAATTATTTTCATATATTGTATAAGAAAATGGCCCACATTTATTATTTTGTGTGTATCTGCCCAGTTTTCCTGTTATTAAAGGTATTGTCTTTTTCTCACTTTATATTCTTACCTATTTTGTCATAGATTAATTGATCATATAAGCAAAAACTTAGTTCTGGGCTATCTATTCTGTTCCATTGATCTATGTGTCTGTTTTTGTATCATTGCCATACTGTCTTGATTACTATAGCTTTGTAATATTGATTGTAGTCAGAGAGAAGGATATCTCCAGTCTTGTTTTTTCTCAAGATTGCTTCAGCTATTTAGGGTCTCTCGTGGTTCAATATGAATTTTAGGATTATTTGCTCTAATTCTGTGAGAAAAATGTCATTGATGTTTTGTTAGGGATTGCACTGAATCTCTGTATTTCTTTGGGCAGTATGGCTGTTTTAACAATATTAATTCTTTCAATCCATGAGTACAATATACCTCTCTGTTTATTTGTGTCTTCTTCAGTTTCTTTCATCAACATCTTCTAGTTTTTAAGAGTACAGGTTTTCTACCTCCTTGGTTAAATTTATTCCTAGGTATTTTATTATTTTTTATTCAATTAAAACAGGCATTGTTTTTAATTTTTCTGATAGTTAATTATCTATGTGTAGAAATGCAGCAGACGACTGTATAAATTTGTATCCTGCAACTTTATTGAATTTATTATTTCTAATAATTTTTTGCTGGTGTCTTTAAGGTTTTCTTTATACAGTATCATATTTTCAAATAGTGATAGCTTTACTTCTTCTTTTCCAATTTGTATGCTTTTTGTTTCTTTCTCTAGTCTGATTGTTGTGGCTAGATCTTCATATACTATGTTGAATAAAAGTGGAAGGAGTGGGCATCTTTGTCTTGTTTCTGATTTTAGAGGAAAAGTTTTCAGCCTTTCTCCATTGAGTATGATATTAGTCATGGGTTTTCATAAATGACCTTTATTATGTTGACATATGTTTCCTCCATGCCCACTTTGTAGAGATTTTTTTTTTTTAATCATAAATGGATGTGGGGTTTTGTTAAATTCTTTTTCTGCATCTAGTGAAACGGTCATATTTATCTTCAGTCTTGTTAACATGGTGTATCATATTGATTGAATTGCAGATATTGAACCATTCTTGCATCCCCAGGATAAATCCCAGTTAATTATGATGTATGATCCTTATAACATGTTGTTGAATTCAGTTCACTAGTATTTTGTTGAGGGTTTTTATATCAATGTTCATCAGGAAAATTGGCCTGTAATTTTCTTATTTTGTCATGTCTTTGGTTTGGGGTAATGCTGGCCTCATAGAATAAATTTGAAGTACTACTTCCTCTTCAATTTTTGGAATAATTTGAGGATTACAGGTATTAATTCTTCAAATGTTAGGCAGAATTTATCTGTGAAACCGTTTAGTCCTGTAATTATGTTTCTTAGGATTTTTTTGATTACTGATTCAATTTTATTGCTAATAATCAGTCTATTCATATTTTAAATTTCTTCCTGGTTCAGTCTTGGGAAGCTGCATGTTCCTTTAGATTGAATCAGGAAGAGAGCCCAAATAAATAAAATCAAAAATGAAAAAGGAGAACTTATAAAAATTTCCCACATAGTTTATCCCACATAATGAAAAAGACTGCATTGAAAAGGTAGTTCAAGACATATTCTCATCACACTTCTTAAAAACAAAACCTGTAAAGCCATTAAGTATGTTAAGATGATACTTTACTATAAGAAGATAAGAACAAAGAAGGTTGGCATATGTGACAAACTTTGAAGAAATATGTATAAATAAGATAAACATACAGACATTTTAGAAATGACTGAGTGACTGAACTGAACTGAAGTTAAAATACCTCTGTAAGTCAAACTATTTATCTTTTTCTAGCTTCTCTTTCCTGACTTTGATGATCGTATTCTGTACATATCAATATTTTATAATATTATTTCAGTACTATATATTATAGTTTCCATGGTGTTATAACATCTTTTATTCTTGCTTGTCATAGTCAGTATTTTGAGGGAGCACATTCAAATTCTTTATTTCAGTAATGTGTGCCCTGCTAGGTTTGGAAAAGTTTAGAGGGTACCAATAGTATTTTGATTTTACCATCTGATATATTGCTAAGAAAAAATTGAGCATCCCAATGTCTGGTTCATAATAAGTGATCATAGATTTTTTTATCTTAATTTTTTTGGAATGCATGAATAAATGAATAACTGACTGAATGCATGAATAAATCACTCCAGGTAAGGTCATAAGAGAGACTGAAGTGCTATTTTCAGAAATGATTCTTCAGGAAACCATTTAAGCATATGAGATAGTCTTGAAGTGAGCAAAAGGTAATACTGATATTTCAAGATAACTATGAAGTATACCAGTACAAAGTTAATGTTTGCATGAGTCATACAGTTATGAGAAAAAAATTTTCCATCACATTTGAGTGAAACAGCTACTTGAAGTAATGCTGCTTATTTCTCTCACATCTCCTGAATATTTGCTTCCTTTTTTTTTTCCCTTTAAATGACCTTAACCACTGGTTAAAGTGCACAAACTTTAGAGACAGAAAGACCTTATTTCAAATCCCAGCTTTTGCTAGTTGTGTGATCTTGTTACAGAAACTTTATGAGTCTCTGTTTCTTTATTTTTAAGTTAAAGATAAAATTAGCAATCTAAGATTGTTATAAGATATAAAATGAGATATTGCATGCACACATGATAAACACTTAATACTTGTTTTTTGTTGTTTAGTCACTAAGTCATGTCTGACTCTTGTGTGACCCAATGGACTGTAGCCCACCAGGCTCCACTTATTTGCATTTCCCAAATAAGAATATTGGGATGGATTGATATGTACTTCTCCAGGGGATCTTCCCAACCCAGGGACTAAACCCACATCTTCTACATTGGCAGGCAGATTCTTTACCACTGAGCCACCAGGGAAGTCCAATACAATAGTAGGTGATATTATTTTTGTGGTACTTATTTATTTTTCTATAATTTTCATCATTTTTCCTCCTTACCCAAAGCATCACTCTGTCCAACATTCCATTGTGTCTCTTCATATTTGCTTATTTCTTTTGGATTGCTACTTAAGCCTTGGCCTCTCTCTCATCTGATGATCAAGTCCTAAATCTTTAACATATCTTTCCCACCTGATTCCCAGGAAAGGTTTTGAGAAATTATCTGTCTGAATATCTCTAATATTTAGCTTCTTGTTTGGGGTTACTTCTTGGTCTGATGTGGAAGCAGTATAGATTCACACATGAACATTGTTTACATAATTCTGATTTTAAAATACAATTGAAGAGGGCGGTCCTAAGATGGTGGAGAAATAGGACGGGGAGACCACTTTCTCCCCCACAAATTCATCAAAAGAACATTTCAATGCTAAGTAAATTTCACAAAACAACTTCTGAATGCTGGCAGAGGACATTAGACACCCAGAAAATCAGCTCATTGTCTTTGAAAAGAAGTAAGAAAAAATATAAAAGACAATAAAAAAGAGACAAAAGAGGTAGGGAGGGAGCTCTGTCCCAAGAAGGGAGTCTTAAAAAGAGAGAAGTTTCCAAACACCAGGAAACACTCTCACTGCCGAGTCTGTAGCGAGCCTTGGAAGCACACAGGGCAACATAACAGGGAGGAAAAATAAAGAAATTTATTAAAACTCACAGATAAGGAGCCCAACAATAACTCCCCCAGTGGAGAAGCAGCACAGACGCCTGCATCCACCACTAGCAAGTGGGGGCTGGGCAGGGAGGCTCGGGATGCATTGATTTTTAAGGTTCAGGCCCGAATGCCCCGAGGATAACCAGAGCGAACTAACTTGGGCTAGCAAACCAGATTGTGGAATAGCTACCAGGCGAAAAGCTCTAACACTACCAGGACCACACACAGAACAAAGGACGGAACAGAATTAGCAGGCTGCAGACCATCCCCCTCCAGTGACAGGCAGCCAGAGCCGGAAGGGCCGGAAGGGGGCAATAGCAGCCCCAGAGAGACATTAACTACCAAACTGCAAACAGGCTTCTTTGCTAACTAAGACTTCATGGGGTTCTGGACAGTCATCATCAGCCTGAGAGGTGCACCACCCAGAAAACTGAGCAGCAGGGACAGGAGAGGCGACAAGTCGCAGCGACCGCCCTCACCAAACACCTGAGCTACTCGGACCTGGGAAGAGCACAAAACGCAGGCCCAACCGAGTCTGTGCCTCTGAGAACTACTTGAGTGCCTGAGCCTGAGTGGCTTAGACCTGGGAGGTGCATGCAGCCCAGGGCTGGCCTCAGACGGTTCCCGGTGGAGCAACTTAGAGCCTGAGCTGTGTGCGCCTTGAGTGGGGGCAGGCCCAGTGTTTCTGTGACACTGCGAACACACGCCAGTGTTATTTGTTTGTAGCATCCCTCCATCCCCACAGTGCGACTGAACAAGTAAGCCTAAAAAAAGTGTCCACCACCGCCCCCCTTGCGTCAGGGCGGAAATCAGACACTGAAGAGTCCAGCAAACAGAACAAGCTAACACAGAGGGAACCACCTTGGAAGTGACAGGTGCAATAGATTAAAACCCTGTCATTAGTACTGACTACATAGGAAGGGGCCTATAGATCTTGAGAAATATAAGCCAGACCAAGGAACTATCCGAAAATGAACTGACCCCACACTGCCCACAACAACACCAGAAAAACTCCTAGATATATCTTTACTATTTTTATGATCATTCTTTTCTTCTTCTTCTTCTTTTCTTTTTCTTCTTTTTTTTAAACTTTTTAAAATGTTTAAGTCCTCTATTACTCCTTTAATTTTTATTTTTATAACCTACTATTACTTTTCACAAAAGACCCTATTTTTAAAGCAAACTTCATATATATATGTATATATTAATAATTCTTGTGACTTTTTTTTTCTTCTTCTTCTTTTCTCTAATATTGTATTTTTTGAAAATCTAACCTCTACTCTAGATTTTTAACCTTTGCTTTTTGGTATTTGTTATCAATTTTGTACCTTCAAAAACCCAATCTTCAGTACCCATTTTTACTTGAAAGAGCGAGATTACTGGCTTGACTGCTCTTTGCTTTGGATTCTCCTTTTTCTCCACCAGGTCGCCTCTGTCTCTTCCCTCCCCCTTCTCTTCTCTACCCAACTCTGTGAATCTCTGTGTGTTCCTGACGGTGGAAAACACTTAGGGAACTGATTACTGGCTAGATGGGTCTCTCTCCTTTTCATTCCCTCCTTTTATCCTCCTGGCCACCTCTGTCTCCTTCCTCACTGTTTTCTTCTCTGTATAACTCCATGAACATCTCTGAGTGGTCCAGACTGTGGAGTGTACATAAGGAAGTGATTACTGGCTAGCTTGCTCTCTCCTCTTTTGATTCAACCTCATTTCATTCGAGTTACCTCTAACTCCCTACTCCCTCTTCTCTTTTCCATGTAACTCTGTGAATCTCTCTGGGTGTCCCTCAATGTAGAGAAACTTGTCATCTTTAACCTAGATGTTTTATCAATGGTGTGGTATAGATCAAGTCTTGAGACTACTGTAAAAATAAGACTGAAAACCAGAAGCAGGAGGCTTAAGTCCAAATCCTGAGAACATCAGAGAACTCTTGACTCCAGGGAATATTAATCGATAGGAGCTCATCAAATGCCTCCATACCTACACTGAAACCAAGCACCACGCAAGGGCTAACAAGTTCCAGATCAAGACATACCATGCAAATTCTCTAGCAACACAGGAACACAGCCCTGAGCTTCAATATTCAGGCTGCCCAAAGTGACTCCAAATCCATTGACATCTCATAACTCATTGCTGCTAAGTCGCTTCAGTCATGTCCGACTCTGTGCAGCCCCATAGATGGCAGCCCGTGGACAGTAGCATATCAGGCTTCTCTGTCCATGGGATTTTCCAGGCAAGAGTACTGGATTGGGTTGCCATTTCCTTCTCCAAGGGATCTTCCCAACCCAGGGATTGAACCCAGGTCTCCCACATTTTAGGCAGACGCTTTACCCTCTGAGCCACCAGGGAAGCTCCAACTGGACACTAAATTGCACTCCAGAGAGAAGAAATCCAGCTCCACCCACCAGAACACCAACACAAGCTTCCCTAGCCAAGAAACCTTGACAAGCCACTGATACAACCCCACCCACAGCGAGGAAACTCCACAAAAAGGAGAACTCCATAAACTGCCAGAATACAGAAAGGCCATCCCAAATGCAGCAATATAAACAAGATGAAGAGACAGAGGTATACCCAGCAGGTAAAGGAACAGGATAAATTCCCACCAAACCAAATAAAAGAGGAAGAGTAAGGAATCTACCTGATAAAGAATTCCAAATAATGATAGTGAAACTGATCTAAAATCTTGAAATAAAAATGGAATCACAGATAAATAGCCTGGAGACAAGGATTGAGAAGATGCAAGAAAGGTTTAACAAGGACCTAGAAGAAATAAAAAAGAGTCAATATATAATGAATAATGCAATAAATGAGATCAAAAACACTCTGGAGGCAACAAATAGTAGAATAACAGGCAGAAGATAGGATTAGTGAAATAGAAGATAAAATGATAAAAATAAATGAATCAGAGAGGAAAAAAGAAAAAAAAAATAAAAAAAATGAGAACACTCTCAGAGACCTCCAGGACAATATGAAATGCTCCAACATGCAAATTATAGGAGTCCAAGAAGAAGAAGACAAAAAGAAAGACCATGAGAAAATACTTGAGGAGATAATAGTTGAAAACTTCCTTAAAATGGGGAAGGAAATAATCACCCAAGTCCAAGAAGCCCAAAGAGTCCCAAACAGGATAAACCCAAGGCAAACACACCAAGACACATATTAATCAAATTAACAAATATCAAACACAAGGAACAAATATTAAAAGCAGCAAGGGAAAAACAACAAACAACACACAAAGGAATTCCCATAAGGATAACAGCTGATCTTTCAATAAAAACTCTTCAGGCCAGGAGGAAATGGCAAGACATACTTAAAGTGATGAAAGAAAATAACCTGCAGCCCAGATTACTGTACCCAGCAAGGATCTCATTTAAATATGAAGGAGAAATCAAAAGCTTTACAGACAAGCAAAAGCTGAGAGAATTCAGCACCACCTAACCAGCTCTCCAACAAATCCTAAAGGATATTCTCTAGACAGGGAACACAAAAAAGGTGTAAAAATCAGAACCCAAAACAATAAAGTAAATGGCAATGGGATCA